>JAECUM010011111.1:0-68769 GCA_016617855.1 Megalonaias nervosa | reverse complement strand
TAAAGGATACATTGTTATCAGATGAACACAAAAAAAAACAGAAAAAAAAAAACACTAGAATATATTTTTATTTCATTATAAAATTAACATAAAGAGTTTAGCCATCTATTAAAAGGGGACATTCTAAAGAACTAGCCTTAAGATTGCCTCCATGCTAATATCCATGGCAACTTTTATTGATTGGCTACATACTTATACACAACAACGCCTATATCCAATATAGATATTATTTATAAGCATGTATGCTTTGCCCAGTGGGACTGCTGGCTGCCATTACTGAACTGCAGTTCATTCTGTCATGAAAGTTATACTGGTAGAACTACACTAGTGCCTGTATCACAATTAAAGTATAATATGTCCTGATTTTGTAAAATGAACTGTCAGAAGTCTAACATATATAAAATATAGTGTCTTTAATGAATGATATTTCAGGATAGTTCTATGCATTCCAGAAACCACTCTACTATTGCACATTTGTAGAGAAAATATTAGAAAACGTCAAGATATAAAATTCCCTTACTGAATAGTGAAGGATATAATGAAAAAGAAAAAAAAATATTAAATCAGTAACAAGAAGAGAGTGATTAACATAGATATAAATAGGAAACTGATATAATATATTAATGGAGAAATTATATCAAGTTTGCTTGCCAGGTCTATCCCAGATCATAACAGTGCTCAATTTCTTCTTAAAAATCAACAAGAAAGGTAAGCCTAAATCTCCTCCACTCTCTTTGTCTGCATTACACCCAACTCATTCCCATATTTTACCATGTTCGGATATGTGAATGCATTTACTATATATATATATATATATATATATATATATATATATATATATATATATATATATATATATAGATATATAAGGTGGTGTGCATGTTTAAGGATATGTGTTCATGTTTGTGTCCATGAAGCATGTATTTTGGTATTTATTCATCATTATTAGCACTCCTCTGCTTTTAATGATTAAAACACACACATCAGGTTTCATAAAAGAATTATCACATTTGTCCAAAGATTTATATGCTTCTGGACATTACTCAATTTTACAAATACCTTCAAACAAAAGTAGCAAAATAAAAAACCAAATTGAATCCTACAATGATTTGCTATTATGTGCAGAAAGCCTTTACATTTTGCAGGATATAATTTTGGAATTCAATTCTAACAAATATGAGCAACAATACATAAACTCAAAGTAATCAATACTTATAGGTCCCACTGCCCGATTTATATCCTGTTTCTTGGGCTAAATCACAAATTTACATAAAATGCAGTCAAAGAGACTGATCTAATGTTTCTATTTGATAAGACAAAAGAAACTAAGCATAACAATACTGTTACAGAAACAAAACAAACAAACAAAAGTTTTGCTATTAAAGCCATCTATAACTTGAGTTATTACTAAAATCATTAATAGCTTACTCCATCTACAGGAGTGTTTCTAAATGGGGTCTTTTGTGGACAGTTGAAAATTGATGCAGGTCTCAGTGAACCAGTTTACTCATAGCAGAAGCCGTTAGTGGACCACTTAATAATCATTCCCAATGCAGAAAGTACCATTACCTAGACATTCTAAACCATGTTGGAGATGAGTCATATATACAAAAGGAACCCTAATAAAAATTAACATTTTTTTGTCATACATGAAAGCAAACAATGCATATTTGAATATAAGGTCTCCATCCCATTATAATACTTAGATGAACCTGTTTCCTTCAGCAATCTTGAGGATCTCGATCATTCCCCAGCCTTTCTGCGGAACATATGAATCAATGTAGCAGACTGTCAAAGTTCCATGAAAAACAGTTTGAGAACTACTGATCTACAGTATACCTAGATATATTGTTCACCTTCCAGAGACCCTGTAATATCTTGACTTTTATCCACAGAGAAAATGATTACACACAACACAAGGGCATTGAATGATAAAATGTCAGACTGTGTACTCTTTTGTTCTTTCACTTAGAATACTATTTAGATAAAGTATTAGGAAATGACGAGAGAGAATACTTGCTCCCTGGTTTGTGAAAGATATTATGAAAAAGAAGAAAAATGTTGTATCAGTAATAAGAAGCAACTGCTTAACACTCATATCAAAAGAAAAATGAATTAATATGTAGTAATGGAGAAATCAATCAAGTTTGCTTGTCATGTCTATCCTAGATCATAACAGTGCTCACTTCATTCTGAACCATCAACAAGAAAGGTAAGCCTAAATCTCATTCACTGTTTCTGTCTCTATTACAACCAACTCATTTCCATATATAACTCGTTCCCACATATTACAATGCTCTAATATGTCTATCCATTTAATGTATGTACATAGTTATGTAAAGCAGTGAGAATGTTTATGTGTCCATGAAGCATGTATTTTGGTATTTATTCATCATTATTAGTGCTCCCCTGTTTTTAATGATTACAATGCACTTCAGGTTTCATAAAAGTATCAACATAGTTGCAAAATATTTTCATATTCTGCTGGACATTAGTCAAGTTTACAAATTATTTCAAACACAAGTAGCAAAATAAAAAACAGAAGCTGAATCCCACAATGATTTGTTATTACATACAGAAAGGTTACACATTTTGCTGGATCTAATTCTGGAATTCAATTCTAACGAATATGAGCAACAATAGATAAACTCAAATTAATTGATATTTATAGGTCCCTCTGTCAGATTCATATCCTGCGTATTGGACTAAATCACAAATTTACATAAAATGAAGTCAAAGAGACTGATCTAATGTTTCTATTTGATAAGAAAAAAAGAAACTAAGCATAACAATACTGTTACAGAAACAAAACAACCAAACATAAGTGTTGCTATAAAAGCCATCTATAACTTGAGTTATTACTACAATCACTAATAGCTTACTTCATCTGCAGGAGTGTTTCTAAATGGGGTCTTTTGTGGACAGTTGAAAATTGATGCAGGTCTCAGTAAGCCAGTTTACTCATAGCAGAGGCCCTTGATGGACTACTTAATAATCATTCCCAATGCAGAAAGTACCATTACCTAGATATTCTAAACCATGTTGGAGATGAGCCATACATAGAAAAGGAAATCTAATAAAAATTAACATTTTTTTGTCATACAAATGAATGCAAGCAAAGCATATTTGAATATAAGATCTCCATCCCATTATAATGCCATAGATGAACTTGTTTCGTTCAACAATGTTGAGGATCTCGATCATTCCCAACCTTTCTGCGGAACATCTGCATCAATATAGCCAATTGTCAATGATCCATGAAAAATAGTTTGAGAACCTCTGATCTACAGTGTAGCTAGATATATTGTTCACCTTCCACAGTCTCTCTAGTATCATGCCTTTAATCCACAGAGAAAATGATTACACACAAAACAAGGGCAATGAATGATAAAAAGTCAGCTTGTGCATTCTTTAGTTTTGTCTCTTAGAATACTATTTAGATAAAGTATTAGGAACTGATGAGATAGAATACTAATTGACTGTGTTGTGAAAGATATTATGAAAAAGAAAAATGTCATATAAGTAATAGGAAGCAACGATTAACACTGATATCATAAGAAAAATGAATTACTATGTATTAATGGAGAAATTAATCAAGTTTGCTTGTCAGGTCTATTCTAGATCATAACAGCATTCACTTCCTTCTTAACCATCAACAAGAAAGGTAAGCATAAATCTCTTTCATTATCTTTGACTCTATTACAACCAACTCATTCCAATATATTACAATGCTCTAAGATGTCTACGCATTTACTGTATGTCTGTATTTATGTAAGGTGGTGTGCATCTTTAAGTATATCTGATCATATATGTATCCATGAAGCATGTATTTTGGTATTTATTCATCAGTATTAGTGCTCTTCTCCTTTAAAAGATTAAAATGCACATCAGGTTTCATAAAAATATCATCATAATTGAGCAATGTTTTCATATCCTGCTGGACATTACTCAATTTTACAAATTCTTTCAAACAAAATAAGGAAAATTAAAAAATGAAATTGAAAACTACAATGATTTGTTATCATGTGCAGAAATGCTACATATTTTGCTGGATATAATTCTGGAATTCAATTCTAAAAGCATGAGCAACAATATATAAACTCAAATTAATCGATACTTATATGTCCCATTGCCAGATTTATATCCTGTATATTGGACTAAATCACAAATTTACATAAAATGCAGTCAAAAAGACTGATCTAATGTTTCTATTTGATAAGAGAAAAGAAACTAAGCATAACAATACTGTTACAGAAACAAAACAAACAAAGATAAGTGTTGCTATTAAAGCCATCTATAACTTGAGTTATTACTATAATCACTAATAGCTTACTCCATCTGCAGGAGTGCTTCTAAATGGGGTCTATTGTGGACAGTTGAAAATTGATGTAGGTCTCATTGAACCAGTTTACTCAAAGCAGAGACCCTTGGTGGACTACTTAATAATCATTCCCAATGCAGAAAGTTTAAACCATGCTGGAGAAAAGCCATACACAGCAAAGGAAATCTAATAAAATTTACATTTTTGTTGCACAAATGAAAGCAAACAATGTATATTTGAATATAAGATCTCCGTCCCATTATAATGCCATAGATGAACCTGTTTCCTTCAGCAATGTTAAGGATCTTGATCATTCCCCAAACTTTCTGCAGAACATCTGAATCAATCTAGCAGATAGTCAATGTTCCATGAAAAACAGTTTGAGAACCTCTGATCTACAATGTAACTAGGTCCAGTGTTCTCCTTCCAGTATCTGTTGTATCTTCACTTTAATCCACAGAAAATTTTAAACACAAACAAGGGCCTTGAATGGTAATAAGTCAGACTGTGTACTCTTTTGTTCTTTCTCTTGGAATACTATTTAGATAAACTATTAGGAAATGTCGAGATAGAATACTTATGCACTGATTTGTGAAAGATATCATGAAAAAGAAGAAAAATGTTATATCAATAATACGAAGCAACTGATTACCATTGATGTCAAAAGAAAAATGAATTAATATGCAGTAATGGAGAAATTGATCAAGCCTGCTTGCCAGGCTCATAACAGTGCTCACTTCCTTCTTAACCATCAACAACAAAGGTGAGCCTAAATCTCCTTCACTATCTTTGTCTCTATTAAAACCAACTCATTCCAATATAATACAATGTTCTAAGATGTCTATGCATTGACTGTATCTATCTATATATGTAAGGTGGTGTGCATTATTAAGTATATCTGTTCATGTATGTATCCATGAAGAATGTATTTTGGTATTTATTCATCGTTATTAGTGTCCTCTGCTTCAAAAAATTAAAATGCACATCAGGTTTCAGAAAAGAATCATCATAGATGCGTAACAGTTTCATGTGGTGCTTGACATAACTCAATTTTACAAAATATTTCAAACAAAAGTAGCAAATTAAAAAATGAAATTGAATCCTAGAATGATTTGTTATCATGTGCAGAAAGGCTGCATATTCTGCTGGATATAATTCTGGAATTCAATTCAAACAAATATGAGCAACAATATATAAACTCAAATTAATCGATACTTATAGGTCCCACTGCAAAATTCATATCCTGTTTATTGGACTAAATCACAAATTTACATAAAATGCAGACAAAGAGACTGATCTAATGTTTCTATTTGATTAGAAAAAAGAAACTAAGCATAACAATACTGTTACAGAAACAAAACAACCAAACATAAGTGTTGCTATTAAAGCCATCTATAACTCGAGTTATTACTACAATCACTAATAGCTTTCTCCATCTGCAGGAGTGTATCTAAATGGGGTCTTTTGTGGACAGTTGAAAATTGATGTAGGTCTCATTGAACCAGTTTACTCAAAGCAGAGACCCTTGGTGCACTACTTAATAATCATTCCCAATGCAGAAAGTGCCATTACCTAGATATTCAAAATCATATTGAAGAGCCAGACACAGAAAAGGAAATCTAATAAAAATTAACATTTTTGTCATACAAATTAAAGCAAACAATGCATATTTGAATATAAGATCTCCATCATCCCATTATAATGCCACAGATGAACCTGTTTCCTTCAGCAATGTTAAGGATCTTGATCATTCCCCAAACTTTCTGCAGAACATCTGAATCAATCTAGCAGACTTTCAATGTTCCATGAAAAACAGTTTGAGAACCTCTGATCTACAATGTAACTAGGTCCAGTGTTCTCCTTCCAGCATCTGTTGTATCTTCACTTTAATCCACAGAAAATTTTAAACACAAATCAAGGACCTTGAATGGTAACAGGTCAGACTGTGTACTCTTTTGTTCTTTCTCTTACAATACTATTTAGATAAAGTATTAGAAAATGTCAAAATAGACTACTTACCCGAGTGCTTCTAAATGGGGTCTTTTGTGGACAGTTGAAAATTGATGTAGGTCTCAGTGAGCCAGTTTACTCAAAGCAGAGACCCTTGGTGGACTACTTAATAATCATTCCCAATGCAGAAATTTTAAACCATGCTGGAGAAAAGCCATACACAGCAAAGGAAATCTAATAAAATTAACATTTTTGTTGCACAAATGAAAGCAAACAATGTATATTTGAATATAAGATCTCCATCCCATTATAATGCCATAGATGAACCTGTTTCCTTCAGCAATGTTAAGGATCTTGATCATTCCCCAAACTTTCTGCAGAACATCTGAATCAATCTAGCAGATAGTCAATGTTCCATGAAAAACAGTTTGAGAACCTCTGATCTACAATGTAACTAGGTCCAGTGTTCTCCTTCCAGTATCTGTTGTATCTTCACTTTAATCCACAGAAAATTTTAAACACAAACAAGGGCCTTGAATGGTAAAAAGTCAGACTGTGTACTCTTTTGTTCTTTCTCTTGGAATACTATTTAGATAAAGTATTAGAAAATGTTGAAATGAACTACTTAGCCCCTGTTTTGTGAAAGATATTATGAAAAAGAAGAAAAATGTCATATCAGTAATAAGAAGCAACTGATTATCATTGATATCAAAAGAAAAATGAATTAATATGTATTAATGGAGAAATTAATCAAGTTTGCTTGTCAGGTCTATCCTAGATCATAACAGTGCTCACATCCTTCTTAACCATCAACAAGAAAGGTAAGCCTAAATCTCTTTTACTATCTTTGACTCTATTACAACTAACTCAGTCCCATATATTACAATGCCCTAATATGTCTATGCATTTCCTGTTTGCATCTATATATGTAAGACAGTGTGCATCGTTAAGGATATCTGTTCATATATGAATCCATGAAGAATGTATTTTCGTATTTATTCATCATTATTAGTGCTCCTCCGCTTTAAAAGATTAAAATGCACATCAGGTTTCATAAAAGAATCATCATACTTTGGCAATGTTTTGATATGCTGCTTGACATCACTCAATTTTGCAAATTATTTCAAACAAAAGTAGAAAAATAAAAAATGAAATTAAATCCTACAATGATTTGTTATTATGTGCAGAAAGGCTACATATTTTTCTGGATATCCTTCTGTAATTAAATTCTAACAACTATGAGAAACAATACCTAAACTTAAATTAATTGATACTTATAGGTCCCACTTATCGGTCATAGCAGTGCATACTTCCTTCTTAACCATCAACAAGAAAGGTAAGCCTAAATCTCTTTCACTATCTTTTGTCTCTATTAAAACCAACTCGTTACCACATATTACAATGCTCTAATATGTCTATCCATTTACTGTATGCATGTATTTATGTAAGGCAGAGCACATGTTTAAGTATATGTGTTCATGTATGTGTCCATGAAGCATGTATTTTGGTATTTATTCATCATTATTAGTGTTCCTCTGCTTTTAGTGAGTAAAATGCATATCAGGTTTCATGAAAGAATCATCATAGTTGTGCAAAATCTTCGTACGTTGCTTGACATTACTCAATTTGTGCAACGTTTTCATATGCTGCTTGACATTACTCAATTTTACAAAATATTTCAAACAAAAGTAGCAAAATAAAAAATGAAATTGAATCCTACAATGATTTGTTATCTTGTGCAGAAAGGCTGCATATTTTGCTGGATATAATACTGGAATTCAATTCTAACAAATATGATCAATACTATATAAACTCAAATTAATCAATACTTATAGGTCCCACTGCAAGATTCACATCCTCTTTATTGGACTAAATCACAAATTTACATAAAATGCAGTCAAAGAGACTGATCTAATGTTTCTATTTGATAAGAAAAAAGAAACTAAGCGTAACAATACTGTTACAGAAACAAAAGAAACAAACATAAGTGTTGCTATTAAAGCCATCTATAACTTGAGTTATTACTACAATCACTAATAGCTTACTCCATCTGCATGAGTGTATCTAAATGGGGTCTTTTGTGGACAGTTGAAAATTCATGTAGGTCTCAGTGAACCAGTTTACCCAAAGCAGAGGCCCTTGGTGGACTACTTAATAATCATTCCCAATGCAGAGAGTACTATTCTAAACCATGTTGGAGAAGAGCCATACATAGAAAAGGAAATCTAATAAAAGTTAACATTTTTGTCGTACAAATAAAAGCAAACAATGCATATTTGAATATAAGATCTCCATCTCATTATAATGCCATAGATAAACCTGTTTCCTTCGGCAATGTTCAGGATCTCGATCATTCCCCAACCTTTCTGTGGAACATCGGAATCAATGTAGTAGACTGTCAAAGTTCCATGAAAAACAGTTTGACAACTTCTGAGCTACAGTGTAGCTACATATATTGTTCACCTTCCACAGTCTCTCTAGTGTCTTCACTTTTATCCACAGAGAAAATGATTACACACAATATACCACTCCCTCGATAACTCGCTCCCGGATAACTCTGTGTAACATCTGAATCAATCTAGCAGATAGTCAATGTTCCATGAAAAACAGTTTGAGAAACTCTGATCTACAATGTAACTAGGTCCAGTGTTCTCCTTCCAGTATCTGTAGTATCTTCACTTTAATCCACAGAAAATTTTAAACACAAAACAAGGGCCTTGAATGGTAAAAAGTCAGACTGTGTACTCTTTTGTTCTTTCTCTTACAATACTATTTAGATAAAGTATTAGAAAATGTTGAAATGAACTACTTACCCCCTGTTTTGTGAAAGATATTATGAAAAAGAAGAAAAATGTCATATCAGTAACAAGAAGCAACTGATTAACATTGATATCAAAAGAAAAATGAATTAATATGTATTAATGGAGAAATTAATCAAGTTTGCTTGTCAGGTCTATTCTAGATCATAATAGTGCTCACTTCCTTCTTAAACATCAACAACAAAGGTAAGCCTTAATCTCTTTCACTATCTTTGACTCTGTTAGAACCAACTCATTCCAATATATTACAATTCTCTAAGATGTCTATGCATTTACTGTATGCATCTATATATTTAAGGCGATGTGCATCTTTAACTATATCTGTTCATGTATGTATCCATGAAGCATTTATTTTGGTATTTATTCATTGTTATTAGTGCTCCTCTGTTTTAAAAGTTTAAAATGGACATCAAGTTTCATAAAAGAATCATCATAGTTGTGTAACGTTTTCATATGCTGCTTGACATTACTCAATTTTACAAAATGATCAAGATCCTCAACATTGCTGAAGGAAACAGGTTCATCTATGGCATTATAATGGGATGGAGATCTTTTATTCAAATATGCATTGTTTGCTTTAATTTGTATGACTAAAAATGTTAATTTTTATTAGATTTCCTTTTCTATGTATGGCTCTTCTCCAACATGATTTAGAATGAACCTGTTTCCTTTAGCAGTTTTGAGGATCTCGATCATTCCCCAACCTTTCTGTGGAACATCTGAATCAATGTAGAAAACTGAAAAACATTTTGAGAACTTCTGATCTACGGTGTAGCACCTTCCACAGTCTCTATAGTATCTTCACTTTTATCCAGAAAAAAATGATTACACACAAAACAAAGGCACTGAATGATAAAAAGTCTGACTGTACTCTTTTCTTCTTTCGCATCGAATACTATTTAGATAAACTATTAGGAAATGTCGAGATATAATACTTACTCTCTGTTTTGTGAAAGGGAATATGAAAAAGAAGAAAAATATCATATCAGTAACAAGAAGCAACTGATTAACATCAATATCAAAAAAAAAATGAATTAATATGTATTAATGGAGAAATTAATCAAGTGTGCTTGTCAGGTCTATCCTAGATCATGACAGTGCTCATTTCCTTCTTAAACATCAACAAGAAAGATAAGCCTAAATCTCTTTCACTATCTTTGTCTCTATTAAAACCAACTCTTTCCCACATATTACAATGCTCTAATATGTCTATCCATTTACTATATGTAAGTATTTATGTAAGGCGGTGCATATGTGTAAGTATGTGTTCATGTATGTGTCCATGAAGCATGTATTTTGGTATTTATTCATCATTATTAGTGTTCCTCTGCTTTTAGTGAGTAAAATGCACATCAGGTTTCATGAAAGAATCATCAAGTTGTGCAAAATCTTCGTACGTTGCTTGACGTTACTCAATTTGTGCAACGTTTTCATATGCTGCCTGACATTACTCAATTTTACAAAATATTTCAAACAAAAGTAGCAAAATAAAAAATGAAATTGAATCCTACAATGATTTGTTATCATGTGCAGGAAGGCTGCATATTTTGCTGGATATAATTCTGGAATTCAATTCTAACAAATATGATCAATACTATATAAACTCAAATTAATCAATACTTATAGGTCCCACTGCAAGATTCACATCCTCTTTATTGGACTAAATCACAAATTTACATAAAATGCAGTCAAAGAGACTGATCTAATGTTTCTATTTGATAAGAAAAAAGAAACTAAGCGTAACAATACTGTTACAGAAACAAAAGAAACAAACATAAGTGTTGCTATTAAAGCCATCTATAACTTGAGTTATTACTACAATCACTAATAGCTTACTCCATCTGCATGAGTGTATCTAAATGGGGTCTTTTGTGGACAGTTGAAAATTCATGTAGGTCTCAGTGAACCAGTTTACCCAAAGCAGAGGCCCTTGGTGGACTACTTAATAATCATTCCCAATGCAGAGAGTACTATTCTAAACCATGTTGGAGAAGAGTCATAGATAGAAAAGGAAAGCTAATAAAAGTTAACATTTTTGTCGTACAAATGAAAGCAAACAATGCATATTTGAATATAAGATCTCCATCTCATTATAATGCCATAGATAAACCTGTTTCCTTCAGCAATGTTCAGGATCTCGATCATTCCCCAACCTTTCTGTAGAACATCGGAATCAATGTAGAAGACTGTCAAAGTTCCATGAAAAACAGTTTGACAACTTCTGATCTACAGTGTAGCTAGATATATTGTTCACCTTCCACAGTCTCTCTAGTATCTTCACTTTTATCCACAGAGAAAATGATTACACACAATATACCACTCCCTCAAAAACTCGCTCCCGGAAAACTCTGCGCAACATCTGAATCAATCTAGCAGATAGTCAATGTTCCATGAAAAACAGTTTGAGAACCTCTGATCTACAATATAGCTAGGTCCAGTGCTCTCCTTCCAGTATATCTAGTATCTTCACTTTAATCCACAGAAAATTTTAAACACAAAACAAGGGCCTTGAATGGTAAAAAGTCAGACTGTGTACTCTTTTGTTCTTTCTCTTAAAATACTATTTAGATAAAGTATTAGAAAATCTCGAAATAGACTACTTACCCACTATTTTGTGAAAGATTTTATGAAAAAGAAGAAAAATGTCATATCAGTAATAAGAAGCAACTGATTATCATTGATATCAAAAGAAAAACCAATTAATATGTAGTAATGGAGAAATTAATCAAGCTTGCTTGTCAGGTCTATTCTAGATCATAATAGTGCTCACATCCTTCTTAACCATCAACAAGAAAGGTAAGCCTAAATCTCTTTCACTATCTTTTGTCTCTATTAAAACCAACTCGTTCCCACATATTACAATGCTCTAATATGTCTATCCATTTACTGTATGCATGCATTTATGTAAGGCAAAGCACATGTTTAAGTATATGTGTTCATGTATGTGTCCATGAAGCATGTATTTTGCTATTTATTCATCATTATTAGTGCTCCTCTGCTTTTAATGAGTAAAATGGACATCAGGTTTCATAAAAGAATCATCATAATTGCAAAATATTTTCATATCCTGCTGGATATTACTCAATTTTACAAATTACTTCAAACAAAAGTAGCAAATTAAAAAAGTGAAATTGAATCTCATAATGATTTGTTATTATGTGCAGAAAGGCTACATATTTTGCTGTATATAATTCTTACTCCATCTGCAGGAGTGCTTCTAAATGGGGTCTTTTGTGGACAGTTGAAAATTGATGTAGGTCTCAGTGAGCCAGTTTATTCATAGCAGAGGCCCTTGGTGGACTACTAAATAATCATTCCCAATGCAGAAAGTACCATTACCTAGATATTCTAAACCATGTTGGAGAAGAGCCATACATAGAAAAGGAAATCTAATAAAAATTAACATTTTTGTCATACAAATTAAAGCAAACTTTTATTTGAATATAAGATCTCCATCCCATTATGATGCCACAGATGAACCTTTTTCTTTCAGCAATGTTGAGGATCTCAATCATTCCCCAACCTTTCTGTGGAACATCTGAATCAATGTAAAAGACTGTCAAAGTTTTATGAAAAACATATTCAGAACTTCTGATTTACAGTGTAGCTAAATATATTGTTCACCTTCCACATGATAAAACGTCAGACTGTGTACCCTTTTGTTCTTTCTCTTAGAATACTATTTAGATAAAGTATTAGGAAATGTCGAGATATAATACTTACAGACTGTTTTGTGAAAGATAATATCAATAATAAGAAGCAACTGATTAACATTGATAACAAAAGAAAAATGAATTAATATATATTAATGTAGAAATTAATCAAGTTTGCTTGTCAGGTCTGTCCTAGATCATAACAGCCCTCACTTCCTTCTTAACCATCAACAAGAAAGGTAAGCCTAAATCTCTTTTACTATCTTTGACTCTATTACAACTAACTCAGTCCCATATATTACAATGCCCTAATATGTCTATGCATTTACTGTATGTATCTATATATGTAAGACAGTGTGCATCGTTAAGGATATCTGTTCATATATGAATCCATGAAGAATGTATTTTCGTATTTATTCATCAGTATTAGTGCTCCTCTGCTTTAAAAGATTAAAATGCACATCAGGTTTCATAAAAGAATCATCATACTTTAGCAATGTTTTGATATGCTGCTTGACATTACTCAATTTTACAAATTATTTCAAACAAAACTAGAAAAAAAAAAATGAAATTAAATCCTACAACGATTTGTTATTATGTGCAGAAAGGCTACATATTTTGCTGGATATCCTTCTGTAATTAAATTCTAACAACTATGAGAAACAATACCTAAACTCAAATTAATCGATACTTATAGGTCCCACTTATAGGTCATAGCAGTGCATACTTCCTTCTTAACCATCAACAAGAAAGGTAAGCCTAAATCTCTTTCACTATCTTTTGTCTCTATTAAAACCAACTCGTTCCCACATATTACAATGCTTTAATATGTCTATCCATTTACTGTATGCATGTATTTATGTAAGGCAGAGCACATGTTTAAGTATATGTGTTCATGTATGTGTCCATGACGCATGTATTTTGCTATTTATTCATCATTATTAGTGCTCCTCTGCCTTTAATGAGTAAAATGGACATCAGGTTTCATAAAAGAATCATCATAGTTGCAAAATGTTTTCATATCCTGCTTGACATTACTCAGTTTTACAAATTATTTCAAACAAAAGTGGAGGCCCCGAGTGGCCGAGTGGTCTAAAGCGCTCTCCGTTACAGATCACTGCCATCTCACCTATGTTTGCGTGGGTTCGAGTCTTGGATTCGGCGAATGTGGATATGTGAGAAAGCTTGCTAGTAGCTTCTCATGGGTCGGTGGTTCTTTCCGGGGATTTCCCGGTTTCTTCCTCCACCATTAATACTGGCCACCATGTATAGCCTATCGTGTGCTGCAAAATGGCGTTAAGCCCTACAACAACAACAACATCAAACAAAAGTAGCAAAATAAAAAAAGAACCTGAATCCTACAATGATCTGTTATTACGTACAGAAAGGCTACACATTTTGCTGCATATAATTCTGGAATTCAATTCTAACAAATATGAGCAACAATATAAAAATTCAAATTAATCGATATAGGTCCCACTGCCAGATTCATATCATGTTTATTGGACTAAATCATAAATTTACATAAAATACAGCTTGCCAGTGTATTCTTTGGTTCTTTCCCTTAGAATACTATTTAGATAAAGTATTAGGAAATGTTGAGATAGACTACTTACCCACTGTTTTGTGAAAGATATGAAAAAGAAGAAAAATGTCATATCAGTAATAAGAAGCAACTGATTAACATTGATATCAAAAGAAAAATGAATTAATATGTATTAATGGAGAAATTAATCAAGTTTGCTTGTCAGGTCTATTCTAGATCATAACAGTGCTCACTTCCTTCTTAACCATCAACAACAAAGGTAAGCATAAGTCTCTTTCACTAACTTTGACTCTATTAGAACCAACTCATTCCAATATATTACAATTCTCTAAGATGTCTATGCATTTACTGTATGTATCTATATATGTAAGGCGGTGTACATCTTTAACTATATCTGTTCATGTATGTATCCATGAAGCATTTATTTTGGTATTTATTCATTGTTATTAGTGCTCCTCTGCTTTAAAAGTTTAAAATGGACATCAAGTTTCATAAAAGAATCATCATAGTTGTGTAACGTTTTCATATGCTGCTTGACATTACTCACGTTCCACAGTCTCTGTAGTATCTTCATCACTATGATCGACAGAAAATTTTAAACACAAAACAAGGGCATTGAACGATGAATAGTCAGATTGTGTACTCTTTTGTTTTTTCTCTTGTTCTGTATCTTAGACAACTATTTTAAGTAAGTATTAGAAATTGTCAAGATATAATACTCACAGTCTGTTTTGTGAAGGATATAAGGAAAAAGAAAATAAATATCAAGTCAATGGTATGATGCTATTGAGTGAAATCAGAATATTAAATAGAATAATGATGATATAATGTGTAGAAATAGAGAAATAATATCAAGTTTGTTGGCCAGGCCTATCTTAGATAATAACATAACTCAATTCTTTCTAAACAATCAATAAGATAGGTAAGGCTAAATCTCTTCTGCTACATTTGTCTGTGTATCAAACAACTCATTCCCATAATAACATAACTCAATCTCTGTAAACAATCAACCAGATAGGTAAGGCTAAATCTCTTCTGCTATATTTGTCTGTGTTTCAAACAACTGATTCCCATATAATAGCATGTTATGATATGTGTTTAAGGAGGTTTGCATGTTTATGTGAATGTGTGTATAACAAGATAGAAATTCAAAATATTTGATGTTGATGAGATTCCACTGCCAGATTCAGATCATTTTTATTGGACTCAATCACCAATTCACATATAATGGATTCACGGACACTAATATAAAGTTTCTGGATGGTTAGAAAGAAAAACTAAACATATCAATATTGTCACACAAATAAAAGAGACAAACACTATTGCTCTCAAAGGCATCTATAATTTGTCCTCAAACCTCGATCTATAATTATAGCTTATGTCATCTATAGCAGTGTTGTCAGTTCTTCTTTTGCAGACCACTTTGAACATCACTTACTTGTAGACCACGCTGAACATTGCTGAGGGTCTCAGTGGACCACTTAATGATTGCAGAGGCTCTTAGCAGACCACTTAATGATCTTTTGTAATACTGAATGTACTGTTAGCTAACTAGCTAACTATTTTAAAAGACAATGGAGAAAAGCAATACATAGAAAATTTAATACTACTGGTAATTAACATTCTTTGTTCTGCAAATAAAACCACACTACAATCAACAATCTATGTATGTCTGTATCTCTGTGACTATATTGGTCTATATTACAACAAACTAGTGAAATTTTCAGCGACATTGCAGTGAAATTCACTGTATGTCTTTATTTCACCAAATTATGGTATTTTACCAAATTTCTGAAAATATCAATGAAACTGTTTGTGATTGAAATTTCACTGATATTTCATTGAAACAAATTAAAAGGATAAACATTATTTCACTGATATAAAAATAAACAAAGCTTTATTCCAGTCTTGAAATATTAAATTAATTTATTTGTAGTGAAAAAGATACTCATGTTTTTGCATGATAAGAAAAAATAAACTAAACATATCAATATTGTTATAAAAGGAAATGAACCAATGATAACATTACTGAATGAGAGTCACATAAACTATTGCTTTACTTAGGCATCTACTTACATTTGTGAAAAAGGTCCTGAAAAGGAAATAAAAAAACATTTTAATATTCTTCATTCATCCTTGTTATTGCTTTAAATTATTTACATTCAATGATATGAAAATATATGACAATCATCATGCAGCATGGACTTGCTAAGCTTGAGATTATGGTATGTCGAGACTGTGATGTTCTTCACTTGCACAGGGTACTAGCGATATTGATCTGTTATCATGTTTATGCAAAGGTGGAAACTGGGCTGACAGAGGCTGATAAAAAGAAAACAAAAAACCTTACTACAAGAAAACCCCTAAATATCCAGCAGAATAGCAATTATGCAGACCCAGAAAAATTTGATCTAAATCTGCTAGAGATACCTACCTTCATTAGCAATTAATAATACATCAGTATCTGCATTATAAACATAATTTCCCAGAAACAATGAAATTACTCAGCACTTATCTTCTAAATTCGTAACAATAAAATGTGCTTAATTTAAGCACAACTTGAAACATGACAATAATCCGTCGGAGAAAACTGAGACTTTACTGGATGAAAACATTTGTGGGAATCCATAAGAAGTTAATACTTTATGAGATATAATGACAGTATTTGGTATATGTAAGAATAATATATTATGAATACACATTAACATAGGATATTCTGTCTGTTCAGTATTCCACAGAATTAAAAGAGGATGCTTCAAAAAGGGAAATAATGCAGTAGGTAAAATATAATTGTGGTCAATATTCCTTTAGATTAACTTCAGCAACAATTTTAAGATATACGTTGGGATTCAATTCTGTCAGAAACTGCGATTTTGATAGTTTTATCTTGTTTTAAAATAAGAAAGGTTGATTCATTGAATATTTTGTTCCTGTCTGTCCTAAAGATAACAGCACAAGAGTCACAAAAATGGAGAATGGATTAACACACTACCAGACAAAAGGAACTTGTATAAATCTACGGGATATAAGTGTCATCATTTCGTTATTTTTAAATGATGAACAATGCAACCATCTCCAATATTCTCAAGTAATCCTATAATTATATTAATTTTGTTCAAAAATATATTTTCTTACTTTTTGAAGTAATATCTTGACAGGGTATGTTCTAGACCAGAAAGAATATCTTTTTATCTGGGATTATTGATAGTGCTGGGCACAATTCTGAATGAAGCTTTCAGCCTCCACTGGTCTACAATTTTTTCGAAGTCATCTGCTTCAGAGATAAAACGTTCTACTCATTATGGATTTTTATGTGCTGAATTCAAATATGATGATTAAAACAAATGATTGGATACTGTTTCCAAGATATTTAAGTTTTTACATTTTACTTCTATGTACATTATGTAGATAATAGAGTTTTAATCATAAATTGTAAACCTGTCGTTTTATGCATTTATCGTTGCTTTGCAAGATAATATTTCACCTGTCCTGTTATGTTACACTTTAAAAAAAGCAAAAGAGTTATATAAATAAAATTTATTATCAAACAAAAGGTAAAAACTATATATATAGATATATAGATATATATATATATATATATATATATATATATATAGTTTAGTCCTTATTGTCTACTCGGTGCTTCCTGGCTTGTCTCTTGTATTCATTAAATGAAGCATCTCCTGTCACTGTCTAGCAATGGTCTGCAAGCATGGATGGACTCCATTTGCCCCAATAGCGTTTCTCCATACCTGCAATGTCCTGGTGATATCGTTCGCTGTGCTCGTCACTCACTGCTCTGCAGCTCAGCAGAACAAAATCTAGATGTGAGTGCAAAAAATGTATCTTTAGTGACATGTTGCAAATATGGCTTTTGTATGCCTTGAGGTGGTTTTCCACCAACTCCCTATAGTTGTCTTCCTTGTTGTTTCCAAGAACATTTGTTGCACTAACTGGAAGGCTTGCCATGTCTTTTCCTTGCCACACAGTGCACAGTCAAATGCATCATCTCAAGGTAGTTCATTAATCTGTGGACCAACAATGACACCTTCCTTTCTCTTAGCTTCACTCAACCTTGGAAATTTTCCACAGAAGTACTTGAAAGCTGTTTGTGTTCTGTACATGGCTTTGACAAAGTTCTTCATCAGACCCAGCTTGATGTGCAAGGGTGGCAACAAAATCGTTCTTGATTCAACAAGTGGTGGATGCTGAACACTTTTCTTCCCAGGCTCCAATAACTGTCAGAGTGGAAAATCCCTCTTGATGTAATGGGAATCTCCTGCACGACTATCCCATTCACAGAAAAAACAGCTGTACTTCATGTATCCAGTCTGCAGACCAAGCAAGAGAGTAAAAAACTTCAAATTGCCACAAAGCTGCCTCTGATGTTGGTCATAGTTTATGCACCTCAAAAGTTGTTTCATGTTTTCATAGGTTTCCTTCATATGGACTGCATGACCAACTAGAATTGATGGCAAAATATTGCCATTTTGTGGCAAAACAGATTTAAGACTCGTCTTCGATAAATCAATGAACAGTCTCCACTCATCTAGATCATGAGTGATATTGAGGGCTGCCATCACACAATCGATGTTGCTGCAGGTTGTTGATCACCTTCCACGAAGAAGAATGGGACAAAATCCTTTGACAGCAATGGAACATGGAAACTCTAACATCACCTGCCTGGCTGAGGAGATACTACTGCTGTAGTCTGGAGCCTAACATCTCTGCCTTACTCTTGGATAGTTAAAAACCCTTGACAAGGTCATTCACTTCACCTTGTGTTATGGAGTGTGGTTCAGAGAAGGAGGATGGGAGAAAATATGGGTCATGTGACATTGATGGTTCAGGACTAGAAGTTTCCTCCTCTTCTGACACAGGTGAGAATGATTCTGGTGCCTCAGAAACCAGAAGTCCATCTCCATGGGGTACTGGGCGTATAGCTGATGCAATGTTTGGATAATGCACACTTCACTCTTTCTTCTTTGACACACCTTTCCCAGCTGGAGGCACCATGCAGAATTAACAATTGCTGTCTCCAAATTATTGGCACTGCAAACAGCATGGATTTCCTTTACCTGTTCAACAGCTAGCAAAGATTTGTTGCACAAGTGTTGCAGGATATGTGTTGGGCCCACCTCTTGTCCTGATCTCAAATTTTGCAGCCCAAATAAAGATGATAGGCTTTCTTAACCATAGTGCTTATATTGTGCTTTTGTGATGCAAAAGACACTTCACCACAAACATATTTGAAGTTATCTGCATTGTTCACACAAGTACAAGACATCTCTGCATACTTAGGCTAAACGGAAATGTGTCCCTTTGCAAAATCAAACACTGATAAATAAAAGAGCATGACAATGTATCATTTCTAGAGCTGATATATGGCAATTTGTTGAGCAGAGTGATGTAAGCTTAGTTATGATTGCATCATCCATGACTTTTAGGAATAACAGTCAAAGAGACAAATATTACAGGAGTGTACAATAAAAAAATAAAAAATAAAACTTGCATTTTCATTCAGAAAGAGACACTTTTGTTTATACAGCTGTCAATGGGTACATGGGTACTTGGGTACCCACCATTAATAATTACCCAGGAAATAAAATGAGCCATAGGTTACCCATTTAACATTTACAAGTTTTCTGCCAATTCTTGATAAGGCAGCATTTATTTTATTTTCAAGTTGACAATCCTTTTGAGCGAGCATCTAATATGTGTACTTTTTCAGTACCAAGCACAGGTCGGACTTCTTCCAGGAAAGAATTGACCTTAATCTCATAGCTTATTTCCCCATGTTATAACCCTTTGATTCCACTGAGTGTGGTTCAGTGGCAAGTAACAGATGGCAGTTATTTGATTTTTGTGCAAAACTGATGTGTTCAGTTGCTTTGTATGATCAAAGTATTAATTAAAAAGCTCAAGCCCAGTCTCTAAAAATAAGCATCCACATGACATTGAGGCCAAGTAAAGGGAGTAAGACAATATTTACAATATCTAGACCATGACGATGTAGGATTTCAGAACTTAATCAGACAATGAGGATGAATATTTGGACTTTGTACTAGATGCATACATGCCAACCATCTATTAGTGAAAATATAATGACATTGTGACCGACCATCTTGGGGCTGTAGCGATAAAAATATGTTCAAGATGGTCACTGTGGCAGCCATGCTGGAAGTCACAAGTTGGAGGTCTATTAGCAAAACCCCATAGTGATATCACCATTATTCAGAGGTGTTACTGATAATAAGATTTTCAATCTGACCGCTGTGATAGCCATATTAAATGTGCAGGTGTCACTATTTATGCCCAACCAGACATAATAAGAACTGAAAAACACCTTTCAATATGAACTTCTTTGAGGGAAAGTACGGATAAAAAAAATTTCAAGATAGCTGCTTAGATGGTGACCATATTGCACATCAGGTCATATCCATTTTCATTTAGAACTAAACAGACATAATAAGAGATTGTTTTGTGAAATCCCCATGTTGGTCTAATAATCTGCTTGGGACAAGTACGTGTATTAATAACAAGATTTTCAAGAGGGCCACGTTGGCACTATTTTCTTTGTAATGAATGGGTGTGTAAAGTTTCATGTCAATCTTCCAAGCAGTTTATGGGGAGTAGTGATAACAACCTTGTGCTAATGGACTGAAAGACAATGAACAACAGGCCATCCCATAAGCTTTTCTTGTCTATGACCAGATGACTATATATATATATGAAACATTGCTGTATTACGAGATATATGAAATAAAATTGACTAACCAAATCTACTAGTGACGTATAATATGGACTATATGTAGAATCAATATTAAAACATGAAACATGAAAGTTCATTCCTGAAAAAAGCAATGTACTTGTTTGCAACCAAGGAAAGTTCTGAGACCTTCTCTTACGCTGACCTCACAAAAATATCAAGACAAAATAATTTTAACAAATGCCCTTGCCATTGCTGGTTCAGCTACGGATAACAACCAGAATAAATTGTATTAACACAAATGTTTGGATGCAAAGTTTGTTAGAACTCATGCTCTTTGATGTTGGTCAGTTTGGGATTGAAGCAAAGAAATGAGCTTTAAAATGTTTGTAAATCAATTTGATATACTATTTTTTTGGGGGGGGGGGATTCTGTGTTCCCATTAAATTTTCATTTTTGTTAATTACTTTGTGTGGATTCTCTCATCTCACTCTTATTTCTCATGTGACACTCTTTTTCTCATGTGTTGCATGTGAGACCATGGCATCAACAATGAAATAGTGCAGATTTTAGCATACTAAATGTAACGATATTGCAGATATCAGCACTGTTGGCTGTGCTATTATCAGTCATTACTGAACTTCAAACAACTGAAGAAAAAACTACTTATTACATAAACTATGTGATAAGTGGTGTACATGTATTAACAAGAGTTCTGATCTGTTAACTGTAACATAAATACATGTATTATGACTAATTTATCTCAAATACTGTGTATCCTCTCTCTCTTTTTCTCATGAATGTGTCATATGTAAAATCATGGCATCAAAAATGAAATAGTATAGGTTTCAGCTTATATTGCAGACATTGCTGGCTGTGCTGTTATCAGTAGTTGCTGATCTTCAAACAACTGAAGAAAAAACACCACTTAGCACATAAACCATGTGATAAGCTGTCCACAAGTATTAACATGAGTTCTGATCTGTTAACTGTAGCATAAATCTTACGACTAATTTATCTCAAATACTATGTCAGGGATTTTAAAGCACATGCATACCTTTAATTATCAGCGCACTAAATCATCTGTAACTTAAACGACAGAATTTTCTGACTGCATTTAACAAACAAGACTCTGAAGAATATATTTGCTTTTACTCACCTCGTCATGAATCCAGAACTTTAGCAAGTCATAGGCAAAATAGCTTTCATGATGGCAATGGCAGGAAACTCTGCTATTTGCTTGAAGGTCAGCAACAGAGATCAGGCAGTTTACACTGTATCCATCAGATTTGGGGCACTGTATGGACAGCTCAAATTGTGGAATCTCTCCCAGATATTCAATGGCATTAGACACAGTCATTGTTATGAACTCCTTTGCTTCAATACACAATTTGGAAGATGGAGTGTTCTCATTGACCCCCATTCTTGTGACTCTTACAAATATGACATGCTTCCTGAAGAACACAGTTAATTTGTGTTGAAGGTCAAGGTCAAATAAACAGCAGTCATAAAAGATAAGATTTTCTGACTCATTCTTCGCAATGGGCCATTGAGCCACACAGTCAGTAATAAGGTGATGGAAGACAAAAGAAGGCGTGAATTGTTCCTTGAAGACATAGCAGAGGACTGATGAGCTCTCTATTTCTGCATATGGTTGAGGGAAGACAACTTCTGTTGATGCTTCTCTAAGCATGCAAGGTGCAAGGAAGTTAATCTCCACCTAAAAGTTTAAAAATACGTATTTATAGAAATTAATTATGCAAGAACCAGCAAGAAGCAGATTAGCACTCATTAATGAAGAATTCATAAGACATTTGTATCATCTATTCATCTGAGGATATTGTAATATATGTAGTTTTCTATCTATGGTCAGTAACAATTATGCCTCCCTAATGAAACTATCAGATGTTGACAAAGTTAAGGAAATGATATCCCAAGTCTTTGGTTGGAAATGAAAAGTAGATTTTTGGGGTAAAACTAACTTTAATTATACAATAATTACCTGTTATTTTTATATAGCTTTCACTTTTCATGGTGCTAATTCCAAATCCAAGGTGAATTTTGTCTTCTAATTAGTAATTGTAGAGTTAAAAAAAAGAATGCATGATGATACCTTAGTTTCATTAAATGAAACATTGTCCTTCTTTGATTTCAACCTAAACTCTGAGAGGAAATCAAAGTAAGAAGGGAGGGAGGACTTTTATAATAATAACAAGCATTGTATATTTAAAATTAGTTTTAATCCTTAAAACTATATTTTGATAAGAGTAATACCTTACATTGTAGTCTTTTTATGACTGGAGGGAGTCTGAAGGTTCCATAATTAGCGACAATGAAAATACTTTCTGTTATAGTAGGTTTATCTATTGCCGATCAGAGGATAACATGACAACTTGCTGGGCTGACACACTGAGGTCCAATGCATTTATGCCTTCACTTTGATATGCCATTGAATGCAAATTGAACAAAACAAAAGTTGAGTGAGACTGCCAGAATGCAGATTTCATTGTATAATCCAGAAAGGAATAATTAAAAAAGTTCCAAGTGGAAGAAATGGATCAAACCTCATGGACTTTGATTATGATGAAAAAGACATTTGTGGCTGAAAGGCTGAGAAGCTCTTTTAATGGTCAAAATAATCCATCTGAAGATGATGGCTGATTAAATATCAGAAGTTACTTTCAGTGGGAGAGATACATTTCGACCATTTCTTTCCCTTTTGATTTATCCACGTAGAAGCATAAGGCTCTAACTGAGCAAAGGAATGGACAACTGCACCATCTGTTTAAAACTGAAGGGAGGTTGGGTCAACAGAGAGGGCATGTAATTCACTGACTCAGCATGATGAAGCTAACGCTATCAGGAAACAGATTTTATATTAAAAGGACTTCAAAGAGGTACTGGCTAAGGCTTGAACTTGTTTAAAGTCAGCCAATACTGAATCCAGAAAGGTGCCACCTAGGAAACAAAGCAAGTGATTTAGGCCTATGTAAATCAAAATTGGACAACAGATCAGAGATTTCTTGTTATGAATAAAGATCCTCACTGCCATCATGACGGAACATGTCTATCATCAAATGGTGCCCCTAATAGTAATTGGAGTCAATGTTTTCTCCTCAAAGGACAAACGAAAAAGTTAGCTACTTGTGGGACAGATGCACTCAAAGGAACAATGTTTTTAACTTGCACCAGTCCCTGAAAATGCACTACTTCCTTTCGAAGGGCCTTCTAGCTTGTGCTGTTGTTTCCACAAATGAATCCTGAATTTTCTTTTTGCCACAAGGCTGTCCTGACAAGAGCCAATCACGAAGGAAAATGCATTGTTGGCAAAGATGGAACACTTAAGTTCAAGGCTCGGTAGGTCAGTCACTTGAACAAGAAGATAGTTGATCCAGGATTTGTCCCTGTGGAGAAGTTAAACCAGAATCATTTTGCACTTTTGACCCCTCAGTTTTTTTATAATCTTTGGAACTAACATAGTTGGGGGTAGACACAGCCCCATAGATACTTCCAACTGAAAGAAAGAGCATCGCTGGACCAAGCCTTGGAATCTGGTACTGGGGAAACGAAGGTGTGCAGTTGTGATTACACCTAGTTGCAAACAGGTTGATCATTGGATGCCTGAAGAGATGGAAACTCCGATGAAAGACCGATAGATGGAGAGACCATTCTGTATGGAGAACCTGTCCTCTCCTTCACAGAATTGGCAAAGACATTAAAAATCTGCTGGGAACATGTCTGATCTGGATGTTGATATTGCACTGTGAGCACCAACGGCAAAATTTCCAGACCAAAATCCAATGTTTAGATGATTTGTTACTAACCTGTTTGAGGAGATACATAACTACCACTGAGTTGTCCGACATGATGAGCATGACCTTGTTCTGAAGACAGTCACTCCAAAATTGAATGCTTTGATGATAGCTTTCATTTCCAAGAGATTGACATGGAGACCTATGTCCTCTGGACTTCACTGGTAGCTGACAGTGTCGAAGTCAGGGAACAGATGAGCACCCCAACATCAAATGCATGCGTCTGTGCATAATGTCAGATCTGGCGGTGGCTCTTAGAATGGTATTCCTGCTAACTATTGTGATGGATAATTTATCAGAAACCCTAGATGATATAAAAGGGAAATGAGACGGTTCTTTCTTTGACTAGAATAGAACTTACCTTATGTTTCTGGAGAATGTTGCCCACATATGCCACCATAATAGTAGATATCTTATGGAACAGGGATATGACAGAGTTGAATAGTTTTGTAAAGATTCAAGGACTTATTTTGAAGCCAATGGGGAGCGCAAAACTGATAACAAGTTCCTTTTTGCACATCCGCAGGAATTTCCATAAAGACAGATGGATGGGAACATAGAAATATGTGTCTGTCAGATCGAGGCTAATCGCAACTTTTTTATGGATGGATGGAGAGGCATCTATATCTTGCAATTTGGTGGAAATATAAATTTATTTCAATGACTGAGATCAATGATTGGTCTGAGATTGCCATTGGCCTACCAGACCAGAAAAAACTTGGATTAAGAACAATCTAAACAACCCACTACTCGACAAGCAGTGTCATCTCTTGTACACGTGAATCTTTTACCATGTCCAATCATGTTTTCATCAGGAATGGAGAGGATGAGGGGAAGGGGAGGGGATATCAAAACAAAGACGCTCTGATACAATTTAATCACCCACTCATCTTCCTGAAAGAGATCGATCCAAAGTTTGGAAAACAAGAGTCTGGCACATACTGGATAGTTGACTGTGGGCGGTCTGGCACATGAGTCAGTGGTGAAAGAATGGCTTGGGGTAGAGAAACTTGTTTTCCTACCCCTATGAGATAACTACCTCCAAAACTGATCAGGAGATTGTCTCCCTGTATAAGCTTGGGATCGCAGCTGTTTCTTGGGTTGAGAAGCAAATGATCCTGCATCCCCTCATCTCCTGTCATCCCATCTTTATGGAGAATGGGAGATGACATATGGAGAGTCAATCCTGAGCTGCAGTGTCCATACTTCATCTATCTTGCCATGGCACAGCAGCAGTGATCTGAAGGGTGTGGTTTGCCGAGTGATGAGACTTGAGTGAGGTAAAGCATAAGCATGCATTCCGTCCCCCAAGATCCAGGTTTAACTTATCGGAAGCCATTAAAACATTTGCCATTGCATGGTGGGCAGCCAAGTTAATCACATTTGATATTCTAGCCCAGACATGTTCATTGCTGTCCTTGTCAGCCAGCTGGAAAACCGCCAGTGACACAAAATCCCATAGCAAAGGTGTGACCACAATCTTGCAAACGAGCTTCAAAGTGGCATCCATAACTCCTTCATCCATCTTATAGTAAGTAGGCAAAGTAATACTGACCGTGGCATAGTTCTTGAGGCATCGACGAGGCGTGGCCATCTTCTTTAAGGCTGTCATGGTACGTTTCCAGAGGATAAGCTGTGAGTAAATGGTTAGCCATATCCATTGCATGTAGTTGTTGGATCAGTATAGACATTTTGTCGAAATCAACATCTGTCTGTATTGGATTTAGTCGTAAAGTTGGCAATGTAGACAACAGCATTACTGGCAAAGTGGTAATGATAGGTGAACAGATGGATCTATCAATAAGATCCCCAGCAAGTCCAACATTCTATGGCTCTACTTGATGAGGCGTGGTATGGTATACCATGGAAGTCATAAAGTAACTTAACAGTTTGGAGTGCAGGCCTGAAGGCTCGATGGTATCGTCAGCAACCAACACAGCATCAAACAGGTGTGGCTAGATAGTACGACTCATTTAAATCCTTTATAAAGCCCATGGACCTGGCCTTGCCTGCCCTATGACCATGCTTGGGAATTACGCCCACTGGGTTGCCTAGAATTGGATGGAAACATCCCAATACTGTTAAAATTATCAGCTAGGACAGAAGATGAAGAACAGGAAAAATTTAGAACTAATCAACTCTGTTGTAGCCTAGAGTACCAAATGACGCACATGCAAATCCACTGATGGGACAGATGGAGGAGATCGCAGCTCTCTCCATTTCTCCAGAAGTAACAGTTGCAGTAGGTAACATTCAACGTTTCTTTGTTGCCGGATGGGAGGCAATAGTGTCCCCCATCAAACTGGCCAAAGACTCAGTATTAGGATGGATACCCAATACGTCAGTACTCTCAGTCTCTGATTTTCCACACTGCTCCATATTTTATTGATGCTTTTCCTTTGTATTGTCAACCATGTAATGACTGACCAATTAGAGCATGTTCTGCATGTAACCTGATGATGTACACTTGGACAGGCGATGCATGGATCATGTGAATCGTCACTGGTCTTGAATTGTTTGCACTTCATAAACTTCACTGTATCATTATCTTTTGAAATGACAAAGGCATAACAAAAGAAAAAAGAATAACACTAATAGTTAACAACATTAACAATGTCAGAGACACCTGCTATCCTAGGAGTGTTGAGTAAGTAAAGTGCGCAAAAATGAACTACAACCACAGTTTTCTATTATAATATAACCATGAGGACTATGCCATCAGTGAACACAGAATCCACATAGGTGAAGAAAATTCACATAAATGTCACAATTTTAAAAAATAATGTATACCACCTACAGAAAATGATGTAATAAGTCTGAAAATAATGTAGTCCTCAACAGATGGATGAATATAACAAAAAAATCCAACTGTTTTCAGGAAGCAAAGTGAACTACATCGAATCCGTTCACAGCAAAAGCTTTAAACTGGTGCCACCTGTAGGTGGCAAGGGGATCTAATAGGCAAGAGTTATTGCCCTTGGTCCATATCATACAGAAAGAAAATGTAGTCTTTGGGAAGGCTGGATTTGGGAGATAGTAGGTCTTATATTTCTACAGTAATGTGATCAGGAAATGTATTCAAAGAAGAAACATGTCATTTACAGTCTACTTACTAATCAGTTCACCATTATAATGCATCAAATTCAAAATCTTCATATTATTATTCCTTATCACACCATTATTTCAAATTGCTACAAAGTGCATTTTAACAAATGCTTCAACACCTTTCATTATCTGCTACAAAATTCATTCAATATTACTTAGTATTTTACATTCAATATGTACATTATTGTACACTTATAATGCTAGAACAATATAAATTATAATTAATTTAACCAGAATTAATGGTTACATAGCTTGCATCTGCTAAGCTTTTTATAGTTTGTAAACAGTACTTATCCTGCAAAAATTAATTCAGACTAAAGTGATCTTCACATATGAAATGTTCGTCTCTGTGATAGGGCATAACAAACATAAAACCAAAATGAGCAACCTTTCTATCACATTTAAATAGAGGTACAATAAGGAGTTAATATAGCTGAACAGCACCATTATCATTTCGGACCAACTAGACAGCAGCAGAAATCATTTACTAAAATTCCGTTAAGTATTAGGCATACCAAGATTTTAAGATGGTCACTGTGGCAGTAATACTGGATGTTCAACTAGTACCCTTTTCTTTTCAGAGATCAACTAGACATCAAAAAAGTATTCTGTTGTAAATTCTATGTCAATATCAATAACAAGATTTTGAAGATGGCTGTTGTCATGACCATATTGGAATTCAGATCAGCATCATTTTCAATTAGGACCAATTAGATATCATATTAAGTCATCTAGTGAAAACTCCATGTTGATATGACTACCCATACAGAAGACGTATGAATAACAAGATTTTCATGATGGCTGCTCTGGTGGTCATGTTGGATATCTGAGCAGCAGAATATTTATTTAGATCCAACTCAACCATGGGGTTAAATCTGTGTGAAAAACTCTATGGCAATCCTCCATGAGATGTAGCTATAACAATCTTGTACTAACTGATCGAAGGATGAAGGACGAGAGACCATCCCATAAGCTCCTTTGAGCTAAAAATCGTTTTTTCTTCCAATTCAAATGTACTATACACAGTTAACCTGTAAAGCTACACCATCACAACATATAATATATAGTTATTAAAAGTGAAGTTCAGTGTATATAGACCTAATGAGTGTAGACATGATCCAAATGAGATTATAAAATGGCAAAATTAAGCTACTTAGACGTAATATAAACAAGATGTTGCCAACTACTCTCCCCTCAGTTATAACATAATGTTTGTAATGAATAGTACTAATTATATATTTCTATCGATATGCTGACTTCTTTCTTTCGATATTTATAGTGCAAGTGTTAACACATATTTCTTTTCAGAACAATTGTTTTGTAGTTTTATGCAGCTTTACAAGATTTCATGAAATGTTACTAGCTGTTAAATTGCAGACAAAATCGTTTAAAATTACCCATTTTTTTTTCAGCCCTATTGTCAAAGGTGATGGCACGGGTGGTGTTTTAAGTTCACAAGTCAGCTAACTGTGGATCATTCAGGGATATACTATTGGACATAGATGACAAAAAAATAAATATAACTTCCTTAGCTATGCACAATTCAATATACACAACACATGACACTGTATTACAAACAATTAATTCTGAAAGCTATCACTTTAGCTAGACGTAAAGACTACTAACTAGAGTATCTGTACCAGTGCATGTGCCAGGCTTTGTTATACTTTACTCATGGTCCTTGGCTATTTCTGGACTGTTGGCCAGCCTCATATTAGTGATCTATCAGTTACCTGGCCATGTGTTGAGTATGGTAAAAAAATCATTAACATCATAAATCTGGGAGATGCTACCAGTGGTTAGAAAGGAAAGTACAAGCAACAAATATATTACTACTTAACACTGTAATGAAATTATTATATTACTTTTCCATAAATGCAGTTAATAACATACTTTTCAAGGTCTTTTATTGCAAACTTTACTTCCTAAAATTTTACAGTACTTGACCTTCACTATCGACATTTTGCTATTGATTAAACATTAACTTTTGCTTCCAACTGTATTGGTCAGATCTTTTGTGTGCTGCAGATTATTTATCTAACCATCTCTCTCTCTCTCTCTCTCTCTCTCTCTCTCTCTCTCTCTCTCTCTATATATATATATATATATATATATCTTAGTGCTCCACATTTGCAAGTGTACATCAATAAAATGATTGTATTGTAATATGTAAAATGACATGAACAATGCATGTGATACCGACAATCAACTCAAACTGCCCAGTGAAAACGTTTATATTTTGTACTTTAAAAAAAATAAATAACATGTTCTATCAGCTGTGTTTCTGTATATGTTGAAGAAAACAATCTGATGGATCATGTACATAGCAATTGTGAGAGACAAGTTTGCAGATTAAGAACAAGTAATGACCAACTTTTACATGCAGATGATGTCAACACGTGTCTGAGATCTGACTCAGGATTATTCAACTGCGACTGACCACAAGCAACCAGTTATGGATTACTTTCATAACATCAATTAATAATTTTAGTTAGCAAAAATTGATCCATACAGTTAAGGTTAAAATACTGATATGGAAACATTTAAACCAATATGAACTGTGATATGGTAGTCTACCTATACAAGTTTTTGTTTGTATTAAAGAAGTATTATATTCAGACTACAAGGAGGAAGAATTTAAGAAATTACCTCATTCTGAAACCAGTATTTCAGGAGGGAGTTTGATTCAACACTGCGATCATCATGGTAACGGCAGGTCAACTCTGCAACACTGTTTAGATCTTTCACACGAAACAAACTATCCAAACAGTCACCAACAGATTCAGGACAATGGCACTGAATGAACAATTCAAATTTCAAGTTCTGGTTCAGGTTTCCAAGAATTCTGTAAAGATTGTAATTTAGAAACTCTCTGACTGGGATGCAGACTTTTGCATCTAGTGTCTGGTGTTTTGCTGCTGCTAGTGTAATTCTTGCAAAAATAACATAGCTTTTAAAATACAGAGTCAGTCTGTAAAGATGGTTGATTTCAAAAACACAGCAGCCACAGAATATCTGATTAGTTCCCCTCTTCTTGAGTATGGGCCACTTTGCAACACAGACAGCAAGGAGCCTGTGAAAAATAGGGGATGGTAGAAACATCTCCGTAAAGACAAAGCAAAGGACTGATGAGCTCTGAACCTCAGGTTTTGTTGCTGGGGAAATAACATCCCTTGGTGTTGTTGCACGAAGCATACATGGGGCAAGAAAGAAATCCTCTACCTGCAAATACAATTAACTGCGAAGTACATAAATGATGACAAATTCAATGAATCTCTCATATGAACAAAAGGCAACAACCATAACACCAAAAACATGAAACCCAATTATTTGAGAAAGACATACAAGTATATGGATGATTTTTAACTAAATTACCACTAGTCAATAATTTTTGTTTCAATCTCTTTGTATCGGATATAACAGGTGACAGTGCCAATATGCAAAAGATGTAACAAAACATTTCTAAATGAAATCTCTTGGCGACTTGGGGACTTAGATAATTATTAGGTGTGAGAAGAAACTTTAATTTTGTGTGAGATGTTTGAAACATTTATTAAAGTCTGCATGAATACTTAAAAACTAGACCTAGCACATTATTATAATGTACCGGGGTTAGTAATGGTGTGGGTCTGAAAATAATTAAATCAAGTAGGATTCGAATCACTTACAGACTGAGACAGGTTTATAGTGACTAAATGATGATTTCTTTGGAGTTTTATGGCACAAGTAACAGTGGGGCATGGGGGACAGGGCTTGAAACAGGAATAAGAGAAGGATCACTATTTAAAGGCGTATGCAATCAAATTCTAAAATATTACGGCTGTTACTGAAATAGTTGGTACTCAATGTATATAAGACATGCATGACCTATAATCCAGGACATGGAGCTGCTTTTTCAGCATAAATCAACTCAGATCATCAGCTTACATTATTTCCCTCTCAAATGACACCTTTTATTTTCTTGTCATCAACCTTCTAAACAGATTAGGCTACATGAATATAGCACTGAACCATCACAAAAGATAGGTGAATGCCCACAAGTACACATGTTCAGCTGAAGCTCCTGCAGAAGGGTTGAGGTGATTAAAAAATGATATTACATAGTCAGCAAATTATATAACTGGACACTGAGTGCAGTCTAGGTATGTGTGTGTGTGTATATATATGCTCTATTTTTAATATTACAAAGTTTTGTAAAGTGCAATAAAATAATGTCATCATGCTTAACATCATTAAATTTCATCTGAGCTCTACACAGAAAAATAAAACATCATGAAATGTTATTAGCGATCCAAAACCATCTAAATTTCTAAACTCTGCTTGAATATTTCCGTGATGAGGGTGTTTATATTTGATTAGATTAATTATTCCTGCGAAGAATCTGTCCAGACATTAAGAATTAAAAGTTGCTTGCATTGTTTTTAAATATGAAACGCTCATAAAGAAATGAAATTGATGAGAAATGAATCTTAACCTTATCTCTGTCCTTAGTGGACAACCTGGGTCTGGCAACAATATTCAACTGTTCCATCAACAGCAGAATGAGTGTTTTGTAGGCATACAGGTCTGGGTCATGCTCCTTACTCCAAATGATACCTGCAAAAATAAATTGCTATACCTATCAGGACACAACTATTGAATCAGGTAAAATGCATGTATGACATGAACAAACAATCTCCAAATGATTTGATGCATCACAAGGCTGGATTGTGTTCACTGCTGTGCAATATACACTACAGCTAAGAATGATGTTCAAAGTAAATACTGTCATCAATTTAATGATTTAACCACACTGAACCTCAAGTTATGTTCATTTTAAATTAATATTATCACATTTTGTCTGCAAGGTTTATGATTGGGATGATTATTTACCAGATTAAAAGTAACTACCATTTGAAACTGATAAATCATGCATTATCTGGTCCAAAAATTAAATGCATCAGTACCTTCAGTGTCATCCTCCGAAACATTTCAACTATGTAAATAAATAGTTTGCTATGTTTAGCAATGCGGTACTGTACTCACAAGTTTCAAATGTGTAGTACAAGTAACAGTTGTAATCATAATCCCACAATGTGACATCACAAGCAGTCTCTAATATTGACCAGCAGTTACAGTACTATGACAATACGGTACTTCAGTGCAATTATATCATATAAATACATTGGCTAATAAGTGAGTATAATACTCACAATTTTGCACTTTATCAGAGTTTTCTTTCACTCTTCATGACAAATATCTAACATTATCAACGAAGAAGGGTCTTAAAATCAAACAAAGGAACCTTTTATATCCTCTTTCATTGTCATTTGTACATTATATGTTAATGTAATTACACCCCATCACTGGCCTACTGTTTACAACAAAAGCTATTAGGTATGCAGCGTGTGCCAGAGGTAACTTTTACTTAAAACAAAGTGTTTTTAATGTTATAACAGTATTACAGATAACATATTATCAGGTCCATCAAATCCATATACCATGTATTCAACAATTCATAAGAATACCTAAATAAAACAAACAAAAAAACTCCGAACAAAATAAATATCACAAACAGTGTAATTCACAAGTTCAATGGGATTATCTCCCATAGTTACAGAAAGTTACAGAATTATTTGGAGCTTATCAAAGATGATTAAATGTATCCCTCTAGTATTCTGAAAACAATAGACTAACCTAGTCAAATATAGATGCCATTTTAGTAAATCAATTTCTATTTGGATTGAAATGAAAACATCATAACTCTTAAGGATCCCCTGGCGAAACTGGGTTAGAAATTATAAATTCATGAATGAAATTAAATTTTCTGCCTTTTTATATCATTGTGGTTTTTTTATTTTCTTAAATGTTAGAGGGGGTGAACAAACAGCCAGTGGAGTAGGCAAATATTATAGTAAGTAAATAGTTTGATATTTTAAGCATGCCAGTACTGCAATCACAAGGTCATACTGAGTAGTACATGTAGCGACTGTAATCAAAAATCCACTTTGTATATTTATAAACATATACTGGCAGATAAGTGAGTATGATCTCTTTTAAACTTATTCTTTAGCAGTGTTTTGCAAGTGTCTCACCCTTTATACCAAATCTCTAAAATTATCGACAAAGAAGAGTATTCCAAGGACAGAATGAACCTTTTTCATCCTCCATTGTTGTCATCTGTACATTGCATTACACTGCTATTACACCCAATCAATGGTTTACCTTAAACTCTTGACAGGTGAAGTTATTAGGTATGCAGTGTATGCAACAGGTAACTTTGTACTTAAATGTTACTCTCATGAATGTTATAACACTAATAAATCTAACATATTATCAGGACCATCAAATCCATATATCATATATTCAACCACTCATCAGTATCCCTATAAAAATAAACAAGGAAACTACTGCTGAGCTTTGTAGAAGCATCATACTATTAATATTATTAGTAGTAATTCTTTGAAAACATGCAGTCACCTGCAATATTTGAAAGTATGTTGGTATGAAGCATGTGCCACCGGTATATCTCTAGTTAAACGCAAATATCAGATATGTTAATATTAATAAAGATAACACATTATGAGGACAAACAAATCCACATATCATATGTATAACGATTCATAAATATATCTATAGAAAACAAGACAACCACTGATGAACTTTTTTAAAACAATAATCCTATGTGACGAATTTCGTACTTGCCGAGTTGAAATTTTAAAAGAGTACCTCATAATGAATACATGCTATTACGACAAAATTGTGGCTATAAGAAACACAATGTCATTTTAGGATTCTACAAACCTAATAGTTTTTGTGTCAGCTTTCCCTCTTCTTTAAACTGACGCCACTCTTTTGAAGCTCGGGGATGTTTTCTCAGAATGAACATGTCAGCAGTGATGAGGGACTTCATGGCTTTGATCAACCATTGTGGTTCAAGAATAATCCATTCTCTCAGGTCTTTTGTGCTGGAATTTACAATGGCATATGCATACTAAACATAAAAATTCCATAGGACAGTCTCATTATTTTTAAAGAATGTCTCTGCTTTCGCCTTCAAGATATAATCCAATGTCAGGTCACCAGTTAACAGCATAAAAGTGCTAAGTTTAAAACTCCATAGCATATCTTGAAAATGATCTTATTTTAACAAATTAATTCCCTCATTTTAACATGCTTCATTGTAACAATATTTCTGATATAATGCATTACAAATAAGGGCCCAATGACCAAAATCAAACCAATATATAGCAACATGCATTGATAGCTTAATGTTATATATTTATTCCCTTTCCAAAGCACAATTATTGACAAAGGTTCAGCATCACCACAATACCACAGTTATGTTCTCAATATATCATGACTATACATGCCACATTTCTCCTTACAACGCAGCTTGGTACACAACCCAGTTGGCAGATGTTGACACATAATGCGAGCTGTATTAGCAATTAACTGTATCTCTGCAACATGTAAATCGGTTAATTCATGGACTAATGTTATCATGTACAGTGTACTTTGGGATTATTATGAGCTGTATATCATAAAAAGTGTGCTTTCCAAATTGTTTTGTCGGTGCTTAAAATGTGAATTCAAATGTAGTGTGCTTTCCAAAATGTTTTGATGACATTTTAAATGTGAATTCAAGTGTAGAATCACAGCTGCATTGACCAGTATATGTTAAGATACCTATTTATCTTTAAACATGCTTGAAATATTTTGTCTATAGCACTAATCAAGGTATCAAAAGCATTAAAATTATCTACTCAGACGAGTGGTAAAGGAGGTCTTCAGTGTTAAACTTGCAATGTTATATAAGTTTAGAATTAGCTCAGACCCACACATTCCTTTCTACTTGTAATATATATATATATATATATATATATATATATATATATATATATATATATATATATATATATATACATACACACACATATACACACAGAGGTGGATTGGAGACTTGCAGGGGTATCTCATAAATTTCTTCCTAGATACATGTCATCATCAAATAAACAATATTTAAACTATTTATTTTATGATCTAGGCAATCACTTGTGCAAATATTTTTGACACAGTAATGGCATGATAAAATACAATGTGGAGTTAATTCAACAAAGCACATATACAAACCATGATTAACGTTCCTTCAGTGGGATGCCAGTAGCAACTATGTGGACTTCACTCAATGTGTATAGATTGAATAGACAATATAGGACTGATATTAGATTTTTGGGTGAATCAAAAGCAATGGAATGAAGAAAATACCCTTTTATTGGGCAAAGCAACATGTAGCAGCAAAGAAATTCGGAAGTCCACTGAACACTGTACGTACTGTGGCAGAGATAGCAGCAATCAAAAGAAATGTAACATGCTATCACTTTCACCATTCCAGTTAAGAATTGTTGAACAAGATGCTGCATGTGAGAGCTAGAAATGTTTTGATTGATGGCACGTAATATATTAATATAAGCCCATCATTATTAAGGCCAACTTTGTTGAATGTGGGAATGGTAGTGAATGGGTCATCAATTGCTGTGTATAAACTACACCTATGCAATTACATAAACAGGAACTTGTACACCAAAAACCCAAATTCAGTTAACTTTTAATGTATAAACAAATAAAATTTAATATAACATGTTTTGCCTAGAGGGACTGTCAGATGTTACTGATGAATTTCAGTTCATCCTGTCAGTGAGTGATACCGTGGGAACTGTAGGAGAACAACAGGATCATACAAAGGTTACAACTGGGCTGTGAAACTCCCCGACCGAATGATATGAAAAACCCCTGAGTAAAGTTTGTTCAATGGAAACTGAAGAATCCCAATGAAGAATTGCCTGCACAACGAATGTTGAGGAAGACAGTAGCAACTGTGTGAACTTCAATATATCTAATTGTATACACAATATAGCGCTGACATTAGATTCTTGAACGAATAAAATGGAATAGAACTAAAGATGATGGCAGTTGACTCAGCATGCATAATCCTGATGAATGATCATGGGATTTTATTATTGACTGTACTTTGATCCCCAAAACACTGCTTTGGCACCATTTCCATTGCATGTACTGTACCTTTCAGGAACATTTCAATGTGAAGCATACGTGCCCGTGCCATGTCCTTCCATATAACTGCCTTCTGCACATCTTGTTTCCTAAAGCCATACATTCAGATATATCTTACGATAAGCTGAATTCTTAAATTTACCAACACCTTTCTTATTTACCAAAGGTAACACTTATTTACTATCAGCAGCAGAAACAGAAGGATCAAAATAATTATCAACCTATGCTTTTAATGTCATTAATATATATCACCAATTTCAATCTCAAAAGCAAATATATCTCTACTGATGTAAATAAATTCTCACTTTTCTTCATACACTGGTTCAGTACCTTGCTAAAATGCATCAAATATGTTCTATCTCCAATGTTGTAGAACTCACATATAATGGTTTGGTCAAATCTATGTTGTCCAAAAATCCAAAAAAACTCCTTATTACTGCTCCTGACATTAAAAAAAGCTAGACTGTTTTCTATTCATTCAAAAGAAACAAAAGTTTTCACAACCCATACTTTATTTTCCAATCAGTTTCCATCATTTTGCCAAATACAGCAATATTCCTTTCATGAAACTTTTGTTGGTTTGTTTTTAAATTAGAGTTTAAGTCAATAAACTAAATAGGTTGGACAGGTCACCCCACTGCCCTCATAAACATATTCATCTTAAAGCACTGTACATGTATTTGGAAAAATAAAAGCATGTGGCTCAAGACACTCATTGTGCAGTACTCCCAACACATAACAATTATAACTTTTTCCCTTGATTTTTTTTTATTTTCTAAGAATGGCATATCTAGCTAGCATGGTTCATACGCTTTCTAAAGATAAATTTCCAGGCCATTTTCAGGGGTTTTCCACGATGAAATTAATTTTTTCAAGGTTCACATATTACCGTTACTGAATGTAATTAAAGAACATTTTAGATTACAAAACATGCATATTCTAAAGATGTTTCTCTTTCAAGACTCTCCAAAAAATGTATCACATGAAACAAGTTTGACTATATTCCTATAATTTGGCATGTAAAGTCATTTCAATGTGCAGAATAAAATTTATAACTTTACTTGCTTCCATGCTTTATGTTGCTATGTGGAAACAACATAATGAACATTAATTAGTTTTGTTTCCTTTCAAACCTTTAATGTTAAAGAATTCTATAGCAATATATATATGTTATCCGACTTAAACTTCTACTATCATAGCATGAAAAAAAACAAAAACAATAAAAGCAAAGTATTATAATCTTATCTTGCAATGAAAATGTTTAACCCTGAATTTATCTGTGACAATAAAATCCCAAACAAGATTTTTCAAACAACCTAAACTCCTTAATACGATTTCATTAAAAATTATTCATTCACAAAACATATACATAAGGGCTGATTTAAATTTTGACAAAAGACCTTGAAAAGTATATAATGTATTGTTGCATAAACAAGGCCTGACATTTCTGTAAAATCGATAAATTGTAAATTTGAAAAACCAGTCCTCAAACCTGTACTGATACAGGAGCTAGTATCATTTTTTAATATATATAATACAAGTTCCCATTTCTCCTGCGTTCTATTTAAGACCTCAAAACCAATGTTTAGCTCAGATATTCGATATTTTGGACAAAAAAATTTGGCTTACAACAAATAGCAGTCCGTTTTCCAATGTGGGTTTCCTCCGAATATTCCACCCCATTTTTCACATTTGGACATTTAGGTTGTGGAGTGCAGTCAGAGCAATTGCATATATAAAATTTAGAATCTGCCACCACCGTGTGGTAGTGGCATATGGTAGTCGCTTACCAGAGGGCCTAGAAAATTTAAATAATGTTATTATGACTTATACCTGCATGAAAGCAATAGGAAAATGATTTATTTTCTCAGAAATAGCAAGTATACAATCGTTATCTCTTTAATCCGCTTAAAGACCAGACGAAACTACAGCACAGATGAAACCTGACCCTGTAGTCGCCTTTGTATTACTGGTCACATGACTTCACAAATCTCAAACAACTACATCAGAAGTCCAATAGTCATGTGATATCAACAACAAACTCCATTTTAATGTTGTTGTACAAAAAATCAATTATATTAATTGAAAGTCGGATACATTTTGTAACAACCAGAAAGAACATATAATTCTCAACGTATTTATTTTGAGAACAACAAGAAACCATTCGCTGTCACAGCAATCTGACCAGTCAGATTCATCAAGCAGAGAGCACATCAATGTGGTAGTCACGTGATACAACAAAACCCCAGTAGCTGTTCACAAGAGAGAGAGAGGGAGAGAGAGAGACAATTTTGTGTTCTTTCATTTTTGTACTCTTATTACAACCGGTATACAACTTTCAGTCCATGTTTTGTTTTTTACTACAACATTTGAAAATGTGGGTTGTGAGATTTGTGTACTTGTGCGACTAGCAATGCAAATCCGAGTACAGTGGAACCTGCCTTGAAAGACCACCCCTTCTGCCAAAAAATAATGGTCTCACAAGACAGGTGGTCTCTCATGACAGGTCATAACACTATATAATCAATAAATCTGTACATGGAGAACCTGGTCTCTTAAGACAGGTGGTCTCTCATAGCAGTGGTCTCTCAAGACAGGTTTTACTGTACCAGGTCAAAGGACTCTATTGAATAAGGGCCATTTTTTGCCCCCAATTTTATGGGGAAAAATATTCTTGTAAATATCACAACTCTGTGTTTCATTGTATTATTCAATGTATAAATCACCTTATTCTGCATTAAATATGCATATAAATTTCTTTTTCATACCTAAACATGACTTTGAACATGGGCTGGTATGGGAAATTTAAGAGAAAATGCTACATTTGAACAACTTGAACTAGAAATAAGATCTAAACACAGGCTTGCTCAAACAAGGTATTTACACTGACTGATTAATTTTTATGAAACTTTTTGGGTTCTTATATTAACTTATGTGAGCACATTTGCGTTAATCGCTAAAAACTAAAAAAATTCTTCAATTTTGCTGTCCATGTATCATTATCATTGTTTTCCCTGTTGCAAGGTAGCTGCCTACGTTTCGCTACACATGAGCAATAAGACCCGCATTTCTAGAGTGCGCTATATTATTTCTTTCATTATTATATTAAAAAAATTCCAGGAATAATAACTATTCAAATATTTTAAAAACAATGTTATCCCTTCATTTCTCTCTTTCTTCATTCTTTCTGAGTTGCCTTCGGAACACGATTTTTTCAAAGAGGTGCTGAAGGAGCATTTAGAACTATATGTAATGAAAGACTACGTGGAATAAACATTAAATGGAATTGTATTCTTACATTGCCAATTTTCTGCAACAGCATGCTATAAATAATAGGTTAAGTACATAGATATTATTTATTTTATGCATAAATTAAAGGCGGTTTTCTTCATTTCCATCACGATACCGTTTGCTACATTTAATTCACTCACTATTACTATTAATTCTGTACATGTAATCTTTAACTCAATCTGTCAATTTCGAGATGGAAATAACAGTTTCCACCAGCGTAGTTTTTCAATAAATTTTGTTAACTGGGTCTTTCTTCATATAGCAACAATATTAATTCTTTAAAATTAAAGCATTAACTGGCCAAGCAACAAGGGATAGTCTGCTGTTATATAAATCTGCTTGGAAGAAATGTTCATCTGCATGATATACAGACTGAACAATGCAAGTTTCAATAGCTCAAATGGTATAGCATTACTCTGCTAAATTGTCACACCAAGTTCAAATCCCCGAAGCTCCCTTTTTTTCTTCTTTTTAAGAATTAATATCTTTAATATTAACATCTGTCAATTTACAGGCTTGAAATAAAATTACTAACTGCTCAGTTTTCAAAATCAACAAAAAATAATGCGCAATACCCTAACCGACAAAAATAAAAATAAACAAAACAAGTTTGTTCAATCTATTTATCTAAATACTGCATATTTATTGCAATGGCATATTTTCTTTATTTCATTAAATGACGACCTCATAACTTTATACACTTACTAATTATAACAATAGAAAATCATAAATATAATAATATTTACAAATGAAAATCTTTTATTCAAAGGACATCCTGCTTAAATACAAGTACCACTTCTATGACTACTACTACTACTACTATTAAAAATACTACTACTACTACTACTACTACTACTAATAATAATAATAATAATAACAGCACTAATAATAATACTAAAGAATGTCCATCTACCTAATTTTTTCTAGTGGAAACAAACATGGGGAAGCATATAATATATTCAGACCAAAACAATTCTGAAATAACAAATTTTGGGATGTAACATGGCATAATGGATGACACAAGAATTTATGATATAAAAAAAGAATTATGATAATTAGTACATAATAAGCTGAGTTGTTTCTTTTTAGATACTGTTCATCAAATTAGTTTCTGGCTCCATCCCTACAAGAACTGATTACATGGAATTCGCAGGTTCTGTGTATCATTATAGACTAAATATGACTGCCAAAGTTAATACTTCCAAATGTATGAAAAGCACCCAACAAACGAGACTTTATGTCAGAAATGACAATTTGGTGAATGGTCTAAAACACCTCAAATGCTGCCATAAAAGGCCCACAATCAATTCAACTTGATCTCACCTCCCATAGTCACTGCACAATATGTATCCAGAGAAATACCAATAGTCGGCTAGAAAGTAGAGCTAGCCACCTACAGCAGTAGACACATGGGTTCAAGGCAAGCAGAATATCTCAAAAACGGCTTGGATGACAACTATTCTGAATTGCATCAAGCTATTTAGTACACAATGTTTTTCAAAAGTATCACCCAGGGAAATATGCTGTCAAAAATGGCCTTCAGATGTGAAAAATGCATGGATACAATAGGGGTAAGGGTGCATAAAAATTTTATTCTAAGAACTTCAGTAGAGTTGTCAGGTCAAGTGTGTAATATGATTATGTTGTGCTTTATAATACCTATAAAAAATATGGACCTTTTTGACCTCACTCATGTATTATTTTTTTATGAATTTTTATACTAGGCAGGTGCATGTGACATTAAAGTTAAGCTTTGCCGCCACCATGTTGGCCTCTTCTGATACTAGACTGATTTTCATACCTTCCATCTAAGGAAAAATATGGATATTTGAGCTATCTGTCGGGAAAAAAATTATCATTTCTCCTGACTTTTTCCCAATTTCCCGCAAGCGTGGAAACTCTGAGCTAGATTCTAATTAGATAATTATTCAGATTTTCATAAAATAGTACAAAACCTGATGACCTTTATATAGAGTGAGAAGCAATAATAGTACCTGATGAATGAATACTTTGTTTTTGAATCTGCTAACTAAATTGCAAGGGTGCTGGGTTATTTTAATTGAGCTGGAAAAAAATTAGGTGAGAAAAATAATCTATGTTGATGTTTGCACCAAGACAAGGAAATGCCAGTCATGGGGTTAGCCTCATTGGGAGACAATGCAATGCAAATCCGAGTAACAGGTCAGATTTTATGAATGCCATAGTTTTATCGTGTCTTTCAGCAGATTAATGACATAAGGATTTTAATACTCTCAATTTCTGAGAAAATATAAATAATTTTCATATCGATTACATGCAGGTATGACTCAATTTAACAAAGAATTTAACAATGGCCATCTGGTAAGCAGCTAAGGTGGCAGGAGCCAGTTTCGCATATTGGACTCTGGCAAATTTCTTAAGTTAAGGGTATGGTGTGAGTTTTTGAGCTATTAATGTGTAATAATTAAAGTATGGATATATTTGTGAATTTGCCCTTTTCGGCTTGTGTTGTTCTTGAAACTGATGTGAGGCATGTCCACCTCCCATAGTCACTGCACAGTATGTAGCCACTGAAATACCAATAGTCGGCTAGAAAGTAGAACTAGCCACTCATAGCAGTAGACATGGGTTCAAGGCAAGTAGAATATCTCAAAAACGGCCTGGATGACAACTATTCTGAATTGCATCATGCTATTTAGTAGAAAATGTTTTTCAAAAGTATCACCCAGAGAAATATGCTGTCAAAAATGGCCTTCGGATGTGAAAAATGCATATATACAATAGGGGTTGGGGTGCATAAAAATTTTACTCCAGTAGACTTGTCAGGTCAAGTGTGTAATATGATTATGTTGTGCTTCATAATACCTATCCAAAAAATATGGACCTTTTGACCTCACTCATGTATTATTTTTTTATGAATTTTTATACTAGTCAGGTGCATGCGAAATTAAATTTAAGCTTTGCCGCCACCATGTTGGCCTCTTCTGATGCAAGACTGGTTTTCATATCTTCCATGTAAGGAAAAATATGGATATTCGAGCTATCTGTGGAAAAAAATCTACTAGACAAATCTAATGCACTGAACATTAGGATTGACTCAATAAATTTGTTTATGGCAAGCACCCAAACGATCCATTCTGGTCAGAACTCAATAAATTTAACTCAGGATCAGTTCAGTTATGACTCAATTATGTAACTGTTTTGGGCGTCAAGTGGTGGCAGAGAATTCCCAGGATTTTCCCGACTTTCATCAATATTTTTAAAATTCAAGGACGTTTCATGGTAGGGAAAAAATTATCATTTCTCCTGACTTTTTCCCAATTTCCCAGTAGTGTGAAACCCTGAGCTAGATTCTAATTAGATAATTATTCAGATTTTCATAAAATAGTATAAAACCTGATGACCTTTATGCAGAGTGAGAAGCAATAATAGTACCTGATGAATACTGTGTTTTGAATCTGCTAACTAAATTGCAAGGGTGCAGGGTTATTTTAATTGAGCTGGAAAAAAACTGGGTGAGAAAAATAATTTGTGTTGATGTTTGCACCAAGACAAGGAAATGCCAGTCATGGGGTTAACCTCATTGGGAGACAAAAATAATATAACCCCTTGACTGGTATTTCCTTGTCTCAGTCCAAACCCCAACAAAGTTTGTATTAAATTAAATCTGGCTTCATTGTACCAATGGTACATATTGTCTCAGAGATGATTACATCTTTTACTTTTTGTTCACTGTCCCACCCCAAAACACAAACTGGTAATGGTTGACACATTGCCCAATCATAGACAGTTATAAGAGGTTATGTATTTAGTGTACTTGAGTTTTATTCCTCATTTGGACTTTGAATATCTATGATATGCCATACTAATGTCACCTCTTATTCTCTTCTTGATCAAATAAACACATTTCCCTGTTACTAAGCACCTCCAATTATACACCTTTTCTCATAAACAGCATGATAACAAAATCCTGGTAATGTTTTGTAACAACACAGATCAAAACTATACTGTGTTTGCAAAAATTATCGTGAATCTGTAATGGTACTACACAATGTCAAAGTGTCTAAGATCTTCAAGTATTTGATGCTTAAATGTTCCATTACACCTATAATGTATTGGTGATCATTCTGTGGCATGACTGAAGTATTTAAAGATGAATAAAACCTTTCAATCACTGTAAATGCTGCTTCACATTTCCCTTCAAAAATACCAGGGTATTCATAAGAATATATGTCTTCTTTTCAAATATTTGCTTTATTTCTTTAATGTGTTTCAAGCTTTTAATGAATTTATTTCGCAAACAAGGCCCTAAGAAATAAATAATTTTCACGGAATCTAATGTACCATCTGTAGAGCTTAAGCAACATGTACTAAACTGTTATGTACAAGCTGCAAACAGATGAAACTTGTATAAATTTTGTTGTTGTTGTTGTTGTTGTTGTAGGGTTTAACGCCATTTTTCAGCACAAGATAGGCTATACATGGCGGCCAGTATTAATGGTGGAGGAAGAACCCTGGAAAACTTCGGGAAGAACCACTGACCCACGAGAAGCTACTGGCAGGCTTTCTCACGTACCCACGTTAGCCGAGCCTGAGACTCGAACCCACGCAGACAGAGGTGAGATGGCAGTGATCTGGAACGGTGAGCGCTTTAGACCACTCGGCCACTCGGGGCCCCTATAAATTTTGTAATCATCCAACAGGTAAATGTTTCACACTGGGCATCATAATGTGTAATGTACATTTATTTTCTCTAAATCATGCAAAATGATATGTTTCAATATATATATATATATATATATATATATATATATATATATATAGATATTGTATTATGTGTAAAACATACATCACAGTTATGCAACAAAATCTCATTGTTATACCACTCACATTTGTTATGCCAAGGTCAAATCATCTGATCAAACCTCTTTCTGATGACATGTGAATATGATGAGTATTTTTTATCTTGGACATTAGGTTGCTGTGAACTAATTTCCCACATGAATAGACTCTTAATAATAATAATAATAATAACAATAATAGTAAAGTTGGACTAAGGCTTATTGGTTATATTTTAGAACTATTCATCAAAGCTGTTGGTTGTGCTTTATACTTTATTTGGAGGATTATATTATATTTGTTTAACTGTAACCTTAGCTTGGCTTTCTTAAAACGTCACTGGCCAATCATTCCACATTAACAAGCATAACAATGTGTCCTCTGGATATAGAAAATTCTGAGAAAAGACTACTTTTCCTCAGTCCCAACAATGGTCTTAACTGCGAGGTTGTCCTGCATTCTGAAATGATCTTTCATTTCTATTTGTATTTCCTATAAAAAAATGTGATCCCCAAGTGCTGATTTGGCTTGAACAGGGTTTAAAAAATACTGTAAATCATGGAAGTGGTATTGTTCTGCATACTAATTTAAAAAATTAAATGATCTAGTATCCTATTATACTATTTTTGTCTTCCCCTGGGGGAATCTTTCTCTTAAAGTGTTGTTTGTTTGGTAATAGATTATATGCCTTTCACTCAGACACTTTGCCCCACTTCAGACACCAAAACAGGGGAACAATTCTCACAAAAATTGCACCAATATTTATTTATTTTTGCTTTAAATTTCCAACTGGCATACATGACATCATATGCCTTCAGCTCATAGCAATAGTGTTCAATGAACGCCATTGGAACATGAGTAGTATCCAAGTCCAGTGGAAATGCATGCTGTCCACAAAACAATCATTGTAATTAGCTAGTTGGAACTTGACAACTTGTCATGTAATGTATTGATACCTGCAGGAATTTAACTGGGGGCTCTAAAAATCAATGTGATTTTCTGTTGCTCATTCGTAAGCAGAGTATTTGCAAACTATTCAAAAGGAAACATTTGTGAAAAGAAGTCTTCATTGAGCTAACAATATTTGCAGATGTTTAATTGTAGTTCTAGGTAAATGTTCTGTATGTTATTATCAACTACAAAACCCTATCCATGGTCATATGTCAGAGAATCTGTGCTATTAATTCCCTAAAATTAAATTATATGGACAAGCTTTCTTTGACTGAGTGCAAGAAAAATTTAAAATAATCATTTTATGTGGAAAGTGGGTTTCCAAAAACTGAAACTCAACCTGCATGATTATGAAACTTTTTATATTTTGCTGTTACTGGTATAATTGCCTAAAGTGATAATCTTCACTATCATCTCATCATACCCCTCTAATGTCATATTCTCCAACAAAATTAATAGGGGATACTTTAGTCCAATGTTACCTGAAGTACAGGATGTTTCCAATATCATGCTGAAATTTCAGAAACAGATCTAATTCCTCCTTTGAATCAATCCTGACATCCCCCTCTTGGTTCATCTTTTCTAGAAAATGGTATGGAATCACCTAAATGGGACAAGGAAAACAAACATCATTTACAAATAAAATACTTCCTGGATAATAAAAGATAAAAAGAAGGCATGTTTTCGATTCATTCTTATATATGGAAAATGGAACTAAAAGGATTATTTGTATATTAATAAGGATTGTTGCAATAATTTGTTTCCTAATTTAGAACCTGAACATTCTGTTTGTGTATTGTTTTGTGGAGGAATACTTGCGCAATATTTTGGCAATTTTCACTTGTCTTTACATCAACCCAAAGGCTATTGTTACTACTGTACTTTCTATATAACCATGGTAAGTTCTTATAAGTATCATGGACATGAAAGACTTTCACTTAGAAGCATACTAAAGGTATATGCAGTGTGGCAATTTATAGTGATGTCTAGCACTGGGATGTTAGCATCACCTTCAATTGCATGACTATATTTGTATATCTGGGAGTCATTAGTGTACAATTGTTGGAACATCAGATTAGGATCTATGACAGTTGAAAGGGGCTGAACATACAGAATGAAAAAACAGGTCAAGAAGTGAACTTTGTGCAACACCAAAGCATAGATGAACTTGGCTAAAATGTTTTCCATTTATGGACACAACTGGTGTCCATTTGACTAAATACGACATGAACAATAGTAATCTGTATCACAAATGCCAAATAAAAGCTGGAGACGGTGAAGTAATATATCATAATATATCATGTTCTATCGTCTCTAGTGCTGCAGGTAAGTCAAATAACATTATTAATATGTATATATCAAATTGTGATCCGCCCATGGCGCAAATAATAAGCATATATAAACATTTGCGCAACCGTGTGCTATTGATTCTAGACCAATGTTGAATTTCCACACATTAAGCATTAGTGATGTATGAAAATAATGATAAAAAGTGTTAATGATCTCCATTCTCTAAATGAATTAAATATGGTACACAAGTTCATCGCAATCCTTTCAACTTTCTGTTCCCGCCTCCCCTCTCATGCATAATGGAAAAAGACTACACATAAATCTGGAGAGAAAAAAAGATTTTGCATTGGATAAAACCCTTGAAACTGAACTAACACCAAGTAACTTGCAAGAATATGGTTCATTGTAATGATATGTGTGCACTTTCCTTGGGATTTATCTAAAGTGTTTATATAATCAATGATACAATGTTGTAAACCCTGTAAACATTATACGGTAAATTTCTCAGTTACGTGGTACATATACTGTGATGTGTTAGTGTTTTGTTGTTGTTTCTTAAACCTATTATAATGTTCTAAAAAAGTATTAATTAAATATGAAAATTTCCAAAGGTCAACCCCCCCCCCACTGTGGACCATCATAGCAAGATACGGGCAAAATTCTATGAAAAGAATAGCATAGAGGATTTTCGCTTGTGTCATCCCAGGTTGTCTCTGAATGTATGAATGATGGTAAAAGTTAAAAGTCAAACCAACCAAAGGATGAAAGAGAGAAAGTCAAACCAACCAAAGGGAGAGAGAGAGAGAGAGAGAGTTTTAGTTTTAAAGTCAAACCGAACAAAGGGGAAAGAGAGAGACAGTGATATAGAGTTTTATGATTGGCACTACTGTTATTAAAGCAGAATAATGACTTAGATCAGCTGTAAATATATTAAAATATTTTAATTACCTCTTGTTGGTTCATCATTTGGCTTAGTGTATATTCCACATAAATTACCATGCGCCGGAATGTGAATGGCTAAGTGTTCATGTGAATGGCGTAGCTAACCAAGTCTTGCTAGTGCTCCACTTTCAACATTAAAGCTATCTTTCATGTTTAAATCATAAGTGTGCATTATAATGATTTAATTAATGTGAAGAAAATAGAAACTAAGAAAAGAAAACAATCAACTTATTAATATGAAAAGGTGATTGTGAATAGCCACAAAAGGCATAGAACTACATTTTGTGGCGAACACACTCGGGATGTGAGGAGTTTAGTCACTTGGTCAATACACGGCTGCCTGTAGTAAATCTTAACTCTGTTCAAAGGGCAATTATATGTATTTGTATGTGATATAAATAAAATATATGTATAGTATGTACGCTGTATCAATGATAGAACGCACGCTGTATAAATTTTTCATTGAAAGGAAACGAGGCTTGCCGAGTTTTCTTTTAATGAAAAATTTAGACATCTCATGATATATAATTGATACAGCATACATACTATATATATATATATATATATATATATAATGTACTAAGGTTTCATCAAAAATTGTTTTAAGTCAGAAGAATCAATTGAAAAAGATATATATTCTGAAAAGATATATATTTCACTTCATAAAAACTTCTTAATGATACTAATTTACAGTGGATCCATTTTACAATCCTTCATAGAATACTGAACACAAAATTCTGAAGATTAAAAGATGGCAAAATCAGTTATGTTCATTTTGTAATGAAGAGGATGAATCCAGTGTACATGTATCATTTATAAGAGTTTAAATCACAAAAACAGGGATGATTGATTGACTATTGAAAGTTCCACTTTAACGGGACAAAACAAGTTATGAATAAGGCAAAGTTTGTTTTTAAGTACCATTCTTGCAATTTATCACTTAACATTATTATAACTTTATAACACCAGATAGCAAAATACTGAATAATAAAATGTTAGATGAAATAACAACACATCCATTACTACTTATTCTGATGATACAATTGATGCCTGGATGAATTGATGAATGACAGATGTGGGTATTTCTACTGCAGGCAATCTTGAAATTTTGGGAAACCTCCAAGTTCCATTGCAATCATGCCTATGTTCATGATACTAAACTTTCAAGTGAAAATAAATGGTTTGGAAATAATTGAACTATATATTTAAAGGATAAAAGTATTGTATGTCACCAAAGAAGAAGTAAAAAACTGTGCTCTACAACACAAAGTGTATGTTCCATTTACAAAATTGTTCATAATGTACTCCACAATTTGTTGGTGTTGTGCAATGCAAATCTATATTCCAGGAATTTAGACATGCATTTCATCAACTTTTCAGTGATATCATCCAAAATTGTGAAAAGTTCTAAAGCATATTGCTGTATCAACCTTTCCAAACTTTACTTGCTGCAAATGGTCCCAAGATTACAAAGGAATCAACTGAAAGTCTACATCTCTGATTAGTATCTGTCGTGGTTCGGTGGACTGCATGTCTGAACTTGCAAAAAGAGTTTTGGGTTTGAATCCTGTGCAGGATAGCTGATAAACTGCCATGATGTGTCCCTGTGCAAGGCACTTTACTCCCACTGCATCAACACAATATAATCAAATCCTTCGGCACAAAATAACCTTTCATGTACTGGTATGCCTTTGAAAACCAATCTATGCCAGATTACATCCTTAAATATAAGGATATAAATCTGACTATAATAAGATAATGGCAAGATTGTATATAGACGTGTTGGAAAACAATCATTGATTATTAAAGAGATCCATTAACCAAATTATAAGATAGTATAAAATATACAGAGATATGGTTTTATTTTGATAAAATAGTACAATGGAAAATCAGCTTCAGATGATGAGTGATCCAAGTTGCACTATACTTGTGTACAAGACTTTCAAATAAATTTACGAAACTTATCCCTCATGTATACTGATATCCTAGAAAAGAAATGCATGTAAGCTATGTTGACAATAGATTCAAATAAATTACCTTGACGTCATTAGCTTTTAGACTTATTAATCTTTCTTCCAAAATAAGCCATCTTGCTGGAATACTCTCTCCCCAATGCTGCTGCTGGGATGCAAGCTCTACAATCTTCTTTTGTAAATCCTTAAGCTTGGGGTCAACAAAAGTATTGTCTATGGAAAAATCCTCATCAGCTAGGTGAAATGACGCTGGCCTTCCTTCCAGATAGCGGTACCTAATCTCCCTGAAAACATCTTCACACCTCTCCTGGATGTCATTGAAATCAAAACAAAATTCTCTGACTTTTGCAATCAATAGGAAGAGTACATGACTTGTGGAGTTTCAGTCAAAGACGGCAATTTACTTTCATTCCCAATATTTTAGTTTGAGAAAATTACAAGTTAAATGACAAAAATTATTATATTAAGTACTGAATATCTCTGAAGCCATCTCTGATATTCTTCAGCAATAACAAGATTTTCACATTAGCTGCAATACAATAGCAGAAATAACACTATTTTCAAGATAGCCACCATAGTGGCCATACTGTGGGTTAGTCATTTTCACTGATGACTTATTAGATGTATAAGAAATAATCTGATGAAACCCCACCCTTGTGCTAATGGATGGATGGGCCATTGACAAAAGACTGTCCCATAAGCTGACCAAATATAACAATTACAATAACAGCCTCCTGGACTAGAAACCAAGTTACATAATATGTTTATATAAAGAGGTCAATTAGTGCAAATGCCATGTTTGCAAGGCACTACCTTAGACTTCTGTACACTATGGATGTGAACATGTTACAATTAATATTTATTGTTATTAGTGTGAAAGAATGCCCTGGTGAAATCAGACTTTATGATACTTTGTGTGCCCCACAATTGTAAAGTCATGTGATAAATAAAGCTATTCCCCATCTTTGTTCATCAATGGAAAACACAATCATGCATGCTGAACAGTGTAGAAATATCATATTGTATAACAGCAACCATCATCTCTATCTTGTTATTGTTACAGATATCTGTATCATGTATTAAATTTATAATATAATTTTATTTAATTCATTTGTGTTTATGACATAGTGTGAATTCTTCAAATCAGTGGCTGGCTTGTGTTACACTAGATGTAAATTTTCATTTATAAATCAAGACCAATTGGCACTACCAAGGCACTACCTTAAATTTCTGTACAATATGGATGTGAATGGGTTACAGTTTATATTTATGGTATTAATGTGAAAGAATGCCATGGTGAAATCAAGAGTTTATGCCACTCTGTGTGCCCAACAATTGTAAAGTCATGTGATAAATAAACTATTTGCTGTCTTTGTTCAACAATGGAAAACACAATCATGCATGCTGAATAGTGTGGAATATCACACTGTACAACAGCGACAATCATCTCTACGTTGCTATTGTTATTGATGTCTGTATCATGTATTAAATTTATAATATAATTTTATTTAATTCATTTGTGTTTATGACATAGTGTGAATTCTTCAAATCAGTGACAGGCTTGTGTTATAACAATGCACATGTACACTAGATGTAAAGTTTCATTTATAAATCAAGGCCCATTGCCTAGGTCAAGTCAACAACTATTTTGGTTAAGAATGCTATGCATTTAGTATGGAGGTCACAAAAACATCACAGGATACTAGAAGTGCATTTTTCCCATAGAGCTCTTATGCATGCCCTAATTATTGATGGGTTCAATAATCTGAGAAGGTCAGAACATGACTATTGAGTTATTTCAAAATCTAATGATTTATTGTTAAGAATTTTTTTAGACAATCAGATCATACTGATTCAGTGCACATATATAGACTTCATAAGAGAATACAAGCACCACGTATATTATTCTTAAGTTAAGCCAGCTTTGTAAGAGAGAGAGGAAATCATGATTTATTTATACTGTTCGCTGCAATAGCAGGGTGGAAAACATTGAATTTAAACAGTCAGTACCTTTTGGATTAAGTGAATTTATCCAAGGACTTGAACATTAAATAAGACTACTGGATTATGTGAAACTTTCAACGATTTCAGTGATATTCCAATTTAATGGGGTCACCCCTTGAAGGAAAAACTTCTGGATTTAGAATAGTGATTCTTCAGTGGTATAAACTCATTAGAACCTTCACTCGCAATACCTTGGGAAAGATTCCAAAATAGTGTGAAATTGATAGTACAATTTAGGATATTCTAGGAATTTATACACTGTAAGTTATTTTTAATTTTTTCACTTTGTTTGATTTGATATTTTATTCAAATAAATTTATATTTTGGAAACTTGAATGATTATTTGGTTTATCTTGTCTTGTTACTTAAGTTTATGCCCCTAGACATAACATCTAAACCAGCCTATTAAGAAAATTTACCTAAAATTTAAAATTTTGGATCTAAAGCTAAAGCTATGAAAGTCACATCAAACTAAAGTAAGAGTTGGATTAGATTTAGTTGAATTGTATGTCGTTTTATTTTCTAAGAAAGGTCAAAAAGAGAAGGGCCTTTCTTCCCTTTCTGTTATGTCGCAGAAATAAGTTACAAGTGATTACACTACAGAACTTCAAATGTATTAGAAACACACTATGAACACAAAGATTTAAAGCCATTAAAACCATTTTAAGACTTTTTTAATGAAGGGGCAAATTTCACCTAGGTTAAGCATACATTCAGACATCACAAATCCTTGACACATAGTATAATACATATTATCAAACTTCAAACAGTGAAGCCAACTGATCCTGCCAACAGACTCAGAGGAATGTTAATTTTTCTATGTGCTTGAAATTAGGAACTAAATCATCTTGCCCTGCCCAATCCAGTTCACAGTCGTGTGATCACAACCAGTATTACTGTAAACTACACTGGAAGCAAGTTGTAAGAAAATGGACAAAATAAAATTGGTCAATAAACATTCGGCATGCATAGGAGATTTCACTGAGTCAGAGGAGGGACAGGTGATGCCCTTACCACAGGATGCTCACATTTATGTACTCTAGCAAAATTGCCCCATACCTAACCGTGTAAATATGACTGGTCAGTTTCCTACTAGAACGTCACTACCCAGTGGTGTATACATGAAGTCTGATACTTGATTCATTGTTTTCCAATATCAAATGATTTGAAAGGGATTTGTTTATCAACAGTATCGTTTACCACAAGATCTACCTATTAATAGGTTTTCATGATTTTTCATACCTTGTCTGGCACAGGTTGTAGGGTAATATCCAACTACCTGACCAACAACTGAATATGGGTAACACATAATGTCTAACTTTCCTAACCACACATTGGTTTAAAACTCAGTCTTTAGGTTTTAACACATATTAAATATTTTCATAAACTTTCTGAAGTTAGTTTCTTGACATCACTTTAACAACAATATATTATTTAAAAACGAGAACTGTCTGAAATTTCATAAACAAGTCATTTACACCATTTCCATGTATCTGCTAGTCATTAACCTATCTTGCCATGCAATAATTATTGCATAAATGGACTCGAAGCAAAAAATTACAGAACTAAACACTCAACAGCCATAGATCTCAAAATGGATGCAAGTAAACACACTGGGTTGAACAACAACAACAACAACAACATAATTTTGATTGCATGTCATCTATTAGGTTGACACTGATCTCAATATACTGGAAGGGTTTAAGAAAAGAAAGGAACTTTTTAAATAGTAAATTAAGTTTCTCTGAAAATACTTATGGAATCATATTAACACTAAGAATTACTTCTGATACCTCCTGCATTCAACCCTCTCATAGACTCTAAATTTTAAAGTATAGCTGTTTATACTTTGTATAGACAAATGAAATAACTCCTACAGATTACCGCCTCTTATCACACTAGATGGCAATCCATATACCGGATATCATCAGTAATAACTTAAGCATTGTCTAAAACAGGATCATCGCATTGTGGGGAGGGTTGGGTTGGCTTTTGTAGTAATGTAATTGGGAAAGTATTTTTGGACAAAGAATTTAGCATATAAAAATGTCTTGTCTCCGTTAAGTACATTACCCAACCACATTATTATCAGGAGAATAGGTAAGGGGAGAAGGAAATGCTTAGCATCCAATCTCTACTCTTAAGGGAAAAACTCTCCAAATGAGTGTTGACACATCCAAATATAATGGTATATACATGTGCAAGGAACTATTCTGTGGAATCTCACACTCAATAACTACAAAGGAAGGTTTTTCATTGGCAAGTCCATCTGGTTTGGATGCAAGAGGCTTTTCTACCAATGAAACCATGGAAACAGGACTTAACACAACAGGCATTGTCCTGGATAAAGGGAGCCATCCAGTCAGCATACTCTGATCTCTGATCTCTGACAGGATCAGGTATGTCAGGTGAGGATTTTGGCTCATGAAATACAAGCTGTTTCTACTGCCCTTCATTGTCAATGCAATCTCTCAATAAAAGATATAATGGAATTAGTTAATTAGCATGCCCAGTCCACTTTTTCCTCTTTTTTTTCTTGTGTGACAGGGCCTCACAGAACAGAGAGTTGATGAATCTAATTGGTCCTGTGGTTTCTGCTCAAACAGTCACCAGACCATGCCATTCCTGACACAAATGCATCCTTCGGTAGGACATCCCAACTTATGCTGGACATGGTGCATATTATAAAAATTCAGAGAGTACATACTGGGTCTGTTAGCTTTACCTCTCTCGAAGTATTAATTGATGAGAGGGAGCATACAATTATTTTCTGGTTGCAAGCAGATGGAAGCCTGTTCCTAGCACTAAAACCGGTTGTGTCATTAAAATTACTGAACCCTTGGAATAAAACTGTCGGTTGTTTGGATCCACAGACAAAGCACGGAGCTCATTTAATCTTGATGCCAAAGCCACAATTATCAAGAAGTACGTCTTAACTGATAGTTGCTTCAGCAGTACAGTGAAAAGATGTTCAAAACAGCCATTACAGGATTAGTGAGTGATGGTCGGGATGGATCAAATTATAAGAGATCTTTGTTGTGATCATGTCAGAAATCATGGAGGAATATCCCTTTATAGTTATCAGTACTAGATTCTTACTTTCAAGGACAAAAAGAACGAAGTCAACCAGCTGGGGAATGGAGGCTGGTGTGACATCATCTGCATAACACTGGTCACTAAAACTTCCCCATTTCCCCTAGTATAAGTTCAAGTGGAGGGACATATCCTCTCCACAACTGAAGATTAAGTTTTTCTCTGTGCATTACTGTGATTTGGTAAAATACTTGATGGAGAAACAGCATACACAATAATTTTGTTTAAGTAACAAACGATTTGTTCAGATATATGCTCATCATGTTTATTGTAAAGAAAAATGTTTTTACTGTTCATGATAAAACATCAAAGTTTGTAAGTGACATCCTCATGGCGTGTAAGTCTGCAAAAGGTTTCTGAATCTTAATGAAACCACAGAAGTCACTAGAGGCACAATGCAGACAAAAAGGTCGAATTACATGAAGTGTTCTGTCTTCTATGTTGGTCAAGTTTTTTGCTTTCATTTTTGCAGTAATTTAATTAAGACCTATTCTATATGAAACAAGTCTTCCAATTATTACTCAATGTTGACTTTTCAATACCTTCACAATTTTCTTTAAATTTTAATAATGCCACATAAGGTTGCCAAATGCAGTGATAACGAGGCTTCATGGGACAACCACTCCCAAATTTCCTGTCTGCACTTTATGGGCAGATGATGTGTGGGGATTTAGTTGAAAGCTGCCACTCTTAAGGAAGCAAGAAGAATGAAGTAACCCCTTTTCTTCATGGATGGACACCCTCCATTCCAAGGTAAAAGGCAATGGCACTTGCCAGCTCAATAAAGTCAGCAACTCATCAATCCTGGGATGGAACCGAGGCATTTTCCATTACAGTAAAGTCACCAATCGATCCCTGTAGGTATTATGGCACTTCCTGGCTCATGAGAGTTTGCACCCACCCTTGACCAAGTCCACTTTTATTCAGTATGGAAAATGAATTCTACTCTTCCTTGCTCATCCATGCGTCAAAATCATTGATATCGAACCTGTTCATAGAATAGGGACTCACCTTGATGATCAATGGCACTTGACAAAGCATGGTCATCAGGCACCATTCACCAGGTATCAGGCACCAGTCTGAGCCACCTGTTACCGGATATTGCATGAGGCACCTGTCACCATGTTAATCACATATACCAGTCACTGGGCACCAGGTCTAACCAGTAATTACAATAATAAACACTTTTCGAAAAAAGTGTATTTTCAATAGCTTGCCATTGATTTTCCGCTGTCATGTATACTTTCAGTTCTTATACAGCATTGTCCACTGGTTTACTCACCTACTTTTATGAATTACGATGTGTTTGGTAAGAGCCTCAATCATGCCCTTATGCTATTTGCAGTATCTGCATCTAGTTCTAATCAAATCTTCAAAAATAAAAATATTTTGTTACGCCAGACGCATACACTCTTTACCAACGAAACTGTAAATAATCACATTTACATTTACCTTCGGGATCTTATCCGCATGTGTTCCCACTAGAATCACTGGAGGATTGCCTGATTCTAGGGATGGTGCACAAGAATGTATGGAGTTCATCCAAAGCTCCACAAGGTCTGAAAAGAACAGAAATCCTAAGGTGAAACCATAGTTTGAGTTCAAATTGAACAAGATGTACCAATGGAAAGAAATGATCATTCTTATATTTACATATTGTATTCACTGTAGTTGTGTGTGTGCAGTGTCCAATCATCAGATCTCTTCACACAATATGGGGACAAGTTCATAAATGCTAATGACCAACAGTTTTGAACCTACAGTAAAATTTCGAGAAAAGTATCCTCAGTGCAAGTCTTTCACTGAAAATGTTTGCAAGCCAACCCAGAAATCCATGGTTGCTCCTTGTAATATTACATCTATTAGTTTTCACACATATTAGTCGTCTCCAAGTAATTTATTATTAAACTGTATTTCAAACTATCTTCACATTTTCTTAATTGTATCTCAAATTATCTTCATACCTTTATAGTTTTCTATCATCAATTTAGTGTTTAAAGTAATGTCGGTATCTCCTGACACTTTGTGCATCCGTCTGTCAGTTTTTATTACATCCATTACCTGCCCCATCCCATAACTTTTTTGTTATCATACCTTTCTTTACCCTTTCCTATTTGTTATATAAGCATTCTTCCATTTACATTATTCATTATTTAATATCCAACATGTTGTTTTCTTTTGTTTAATGTAAAGGAACTCAGAAAGTCGTATGAACTTGTTCTCTGGCCATTAGTAAATATATTACATTGACATCAGAGAAACTGGTTTAAACTAGAGGGATGACGTAAAAATGCAACTGACATCTCTGAAACTGACTTGTAATGAATGAAGAGTATATCTGACAGACCGTCAAATCTGTTGCATGTAAATGAATCACCTCAGTATACAAACCAATGGAGAGTGATAAGACAAACTGGTGTGTAGTCAATTTTCCATAAGAATAATGTGTATCCATTGCCCTCTCCCATGTGTACATTAGTTATTCATATTCCTATAAGTTCTCCTACTTCATCAAATGTGATATACAATGTAAATACAAATAATAAATTGAGATGAGAAACTGGAAAAAGTGTTATTTTAAAGATACTACTAACATCACATCCAAAATCACTGATGCCCCAAATTCCTCAATATACACAAAGCTTGTTAAAATAGAAAACTACTGAATTATTGGCAGAAAAAATTAAGATAACAAAACCATTTGTGATATTGTTGCCATTATTATTATTCTTATTATTATTATTATTATTATTATTATCATTATTATCATTATTATTAAATTCACTGCCTTAGTAGCTAACAACCAAGTCAAATAATGTTTCTCTTTCTTAATGTACTGCCCACTGCGCAACACAGACATAATAGAAGTTGTTTATACTTTTCTATGCAAACAAACTAAACAGGATAAAAATGACTCTTTGTGGAACACAATATTAAGTATGCAATGCTACTTTCTTCATCCATGTGTATCTTTTCTGTTTGAAGGTCTTCAATCAAGATTTCTTTTCCTCAAAAGTAATTTAAAAACAACAAAAACACCCATTGCTCTTACAGAATCAAACTATTTGTTTACAATCAAGTTTCCTGTCTCAGCTTCAATGCCTATACTGTACATAATATACTTCACTCGATATGTACCCAGGCCAGCTTGTGTTGGCTGTCACTGTGTGTCTTAGGGAAAGGCACTTATTTCCCACTTCATCTGCTTGCTATAGCCAATGTGTTAAAACTATGAAGATTTATATATATATATATATATATATATATATATATATATATATACAGTATAGCACACAAGATTTTTTTTAACTCCATGCATTGTGGGGGGGGGAGAGAATGGAGAGGATAAAAAAAAACTTCCACCATCCTGATGATCCTCTGCACATCATGCTTTCCTTATTGTCATGGAATTGTAAAAATCCCTTTATTTATTAAATACATGTACTTGAGTTTTGTGTTTTGTGTACAACGATACCCAAGGGTGATTTATCTATATTGTACATAATTTCGAAACAGTGAGTTCAGTTCATCCTATGACGCATGTGCGAAGTGCTTTCGATGGGACAACCCGAATACTTCCAGCACACAGACAATATAGGCTGCATTGTCTGTGTATAAATACCTCACCATAAAGACTAAATCTTTATATTACGGAACGTCTTGTCAGTGAGCAGTCTACTTAAGGACTTGCACATCTTCAGCTGTAGAGGTATATGAGTTATTTATTAATTTCTTGTGTATAAGTTATAACAATTGTACTACCATGTTTATTTTTGTATGTTTTATATAACTCTGGCTTACGTAGTATAAAGCAAATATTTTCTACTCTTGTTTGTGACTTAGCAAGAGATATATAAGCAATATCAAGTGGCATTTTTAAGAAACATTTAGTACCATAGGATTCTTATTAGACACAGGTAGGTTCACCTCTGAACCTGTTTATTGCTTTGTAATGTTGTGCTGATAATGTAATTTGCATAGCTTAACATATATAATGTCATTATGTATTATCGTATATGCCCATGTCATGCATAGTACATGGTGTTAGATATATTTCCAGCTGATTGGAGTCAATATGGTACCAGCTGTAGAAGTTGACCATAGCAGCTGTAAAGCTGAACCAGAGCAGCCGTAGAGCTGAGTGAACAGCGTTGCTGGTTGAGTAGCAGGTGATTGGGCATTACTGACTGAATTGGTGGGGCTGATTGCTTGATTTACCAAGGAACTGAATGGTGGTCAGTGAGTACCTGAACTGCTGACTGCTTGATTGAACAGTGTGACTGGTAGCCAAGTGTGCTTGTGACGGAGTGTTTTGTGTTGCGCCATACATGTAACCTTTTAGCCATGAGCTAATTATGGGGTTTGCTATACCCAGTGTTTTGGGACCATAAAGATATTTTGCATGATATCTGTCCCTTTGTTTTCATCATTTTACTATTCGAGTAAAGTATTTCATTCTTCACTATCTGAGTGAATACATTTTACTAAATGAGTAAAGTTCATCATTTTTACTATTTGAGTAAAACACATCATTCCTTTCATCATGTGAAATCACTGTCAATCATTAATCTTTGTCCTTTTACTGTGTAAGGTCATTTATTTGTATTCACATTTATGTTGCATTATTAGGTTCGTGCGGATTGTGTTAATTTTGTCCAATATTTGGATCTTATACATGCATGTATTAATCAATTCTTTTCTCATTCAAGTCATTTATCAATAGACATTCTATCTGTATCACCATCAAAAGTGTTCAGTTATAAATCTGAAATCCAACTCGGTTATCTTATGACCACTGTGAAGTGGACATGGCCTCTATACAATGTGCGTGCCTTACTGTGTATGACCCCTGCAAGAATGCCCTTTAGTGGTTCATGGAGAGAGGGAGAGAGAGAGGGTGAGGTACCAAATTATCTACATCACTATCAGCTTATTAAAATCCTTTCCTAATTTTAATGAATAGAATTTAACTGACATAATGCCAAATCAAAGTTAGATAATATTTTCATTAGGGCAAGGGCTCACAAACAGTATTAATATTACTATACATTTTTTCATTTAGAAAATGTTGATCAATTTTTTGGCAATCAATTTATGCTTTTACTTTATTCAAAGGGATGTGAAGAAGCTTATGCAGTGACTTTATGAGAAGCACACCATGTTGAGCTTCTCCTGAACAGTGTAAATTTACCCAACTGTTTAAACATGAAAAGTAATCCTCTGAGGTATGGACAATTAAATTCCAGATGACAATCAATTCTCTTTAAAAATACAAGCAACTAAAACAGAAAACACTTAATTTACAATTAAATACGAGTCGCGGTAATGGCCCAGTGAAGAGACTGAATATACATGTAAACAACTATGAACTAGTTGAATTCTGACTGCATATGTATTTTAATTGTCTACAAATTTAATTTATGGGACTATATTTTTCTTTCCAAATGGGATAGTTTTTGCTCTTTTATTTATTGCTCTTTTATTTACTGCAAAATAAATTTGCTTAAAGTACAAAAAAAAAGAATGGTATAGAACAAATCAGAACAAAATAATTCTTTCCAAGCATTTATAACCCACCCACCCCTGCTTTGAAATCTATAGTCTCTTCGTAATAATTTGACTTCAACAGATTTGCTGCAGAAACCAAGGCAGTGACCTTTGTAAACATGGTCATAAAATATTAACATCAGAAGATGATACCAATTTCAGCATGGGAAAGGTGAGTTTATTATTATAATTATTATTATTATTATTATTATTATTATTATTATTGTCCATAATTTTTGTGTATTTGCCGAATTATAATTGGTCTAATTTTAATTCTGAAGATTACCTACAAATGTCAACTTGTCATACATCAAATATGTAAAATTTGGTTATAATAAGCAATTTTAGCCTTATTTTGTAAACTACCATTTTTGAAAAATTCTTCAAAACCTAATCATAATCTTCAAAAATTTTCAGAAACATCTTTTTGATGTGGTGAGAACAATGAGGATGCTATCTATTGGAGATTAAAATCTCTGCTTCTCTAAGAATCGAAACTTTTCTACATTATTATTCATCTGAACAATACACTGATATCAGATTAATTAGGAACAATTAACAAAGTTCCATTCCTAATGATGGGACCATAACTGGAGCAGGTTAAGTAAGTGTCCAGTCAGATGGATTCATGTGACTACAATGCACCTTTCCCAAGCTGAAGTTGATATCATCTTCTAATGCTAAATATTTTATGATAGGACTGACAAAGGTCACTGCTTTGATTCTGCAGAACATCCACTGAAGTCTTTAGTAGGGACAGGCCATTAAATTTTTTAAGACGGGACACAAGGTTGAACACAAATGTCTTGCTCTGATTTGTATTATAAAAAGAACACTATGCCATTTCTTTTCTTCCTTGAAATAAATGTGTCTTGTGGTGAATGAAACAACAAAATATATCCCAGTTGGAAAGAATGATGTAGCCCCATAATTTAAATGGCCAGTCCCTTAGAGTACAGATGTAGTCAGAATTGAACTAGTTCAAAGATGTGTACATGTATATTCGTTATCTTAACTGGGTCACTACATGATTCACATTTATATGTTAATTCAGTACATTCTGTTTGGGTTTTTTGGTGGTTTTTTTGTGTTTTAAAAAAAAGCGGATGTCATTTGTAATTTAATTGTCTAGACCTCACAGGATTACTTTTCATGTTTAAACAGCACATTAACTTTTCACTGTTCAAGACAAGCTTAACAAGTTGTGCCTCTCATCTAGTAAGTGCTTAAGTTTATTCAGATTTCTTTGAATAATGTAAATGCATAAACATACTGCCCAGTAAGTCGATCAACCTTTTCTAAATGTACAGAATGTACAAGACTTTTTGAAGTTATATTTTATGGTCCAAATATATGACCGAAATAAAGACAACATGATTCTTGAAATAGCATCTGACTGTAAATCACATATGATATCTCAGACTTTCCAATCGGTGGTCTTCTTTCATTGGCTGTTCAAAAGTCAATCAGTAATGCCAACCAGTCTTTCCATGGTGGATTTGCCATCATGCCAGCTGAGGCACCGGGGTGATTTGTAGGTACTTATCACTCAAGTTCCCCAGCATGATGCAAGGGGTTTCAAAAGATCATGTGAGCTGTACTGTGTGTGTATATGTGTGTGTGTATTCTCTTCTCCTTAATGCTTCCAAGACCTTACAACATACCAGAACAAAACACATTAAACTAACATTCCTCATCCCTTTCCTCATCACTATGGGTAATGGATTCAGAAATACACTCAATCTATTTCTGATAAAAACAATTCTCTGCCAACTGGATATTATGATCAACCTTTCTTTACACTGAAGATGCCTCTAACGACTCTTATGTGCTTAAACATAGATTATTGTAACTGTTACTACTTTTCGCAAAAAGAGCTTTTCTGAAGAAAAATTACCAAAATTATTTCTTTTGCACTACTCATGAGGTAGTACAGATGTCAAAAGTTTGTTCAAGAATTTGACTTGATTGTGACACGGTAATGCATCATATAACATAACTGAATATACTGATTATTTAAAATGAAACTTCTATTTAATGTTCTTCATTTAAGCTAATAACACTAATGTCTCTAGGCTATATTGTATATGATTACTACTAACCAACCTAGCCAAGGGATCCTATAATATAAACCAATCAACATATCTGTCTAATCCGTACATGGACAAGGCAACAAAATGTGATATGCCAAAACCAAATGCTGATATTCAAATAAGCATCTTTATCCGCAAAACATTAAATGAATTATCTAAAAGGTCTTTAGCTTTTCAAAATATGGTATAGTAATCTCTAAAGGATTAATGACATAAAGTACATGTCTTGATAAAGGGATTTTGTCTATTTGCAATGTGTGGGGCGCCTCAGGTTCCGTTTGTGTTGCATGCTAAACTTACCATGAACTTCACACTCTTTTTTCCCTTCAATATCAAAGAAATACTCATCATCCTCAACACGATCTGTGATTCCTTGAGTGAGATCTATAACCAACACGTATATTGCTCGTTGTGATAGAAATGTTTGGTGTGTAGTGTAGTAGACGTACTGTCCAGCAAAGTCCCACATAGCCAATGGTGAATGTTCTTCTCTACTTCTTACTAGTTTGTCTGCATTTTCAGTTAGAAATTTAAGTATATTCTTCACTGTTTCCTTGCTGTCACTCTTAGCAGCATTTCTTGCACTTTGTTCCAGCATTTCATGGATATCCTCCTTTAAAATATTACCAAAACTGTTCTCTGTATCCCCTTTACTGCTTGTTTTTAAAGTGTTTGTATCCTCATTACTACTCTGATCTTCATCAGACGCATTTGATGGCTTGGATGAAGAAGATTTAAGTGTATTTTGATCTTTTCCTAAATTTGCTGATCTTATGTGCTGAATATCAACTTCCTTTACATCAAGAGGTGTCTCCGTTTGATGCATAACCTTGCTGTTTTCCGCTTGCTCATCACTGATGTCAAGTCCCTGGCTTTGATCATTTAGAAGCTTGACAAGGCGTTGTACTTTATAGGTTTCTTCTGCATCTGTTAAAAAGAAATTAAAGAGTAGATTTCAAGGAACACATTTAAACAGTGTTTTATATAAAAGAAACCAACAAAATCTTTCAGAAAATAGAGCAAAAACCAACTTTTACAGAAAAATAATCTTTCTGGCATTAATATAAATATTTGCATCTATATATATACATATATATATATATATGGAGATTCCTGTCACTATTATTTCAATGTAAACATGCAACTGGTAGGTTGCTAAAAAGGTTTCATGTAATAATAAACATATAAATGTAAGAATGTAATTGAAATTTATTTATTGTTTCACTTGTTTCTCGTGGTGCTATAAATTCCCCATTATCAGAATAGTTTCTTTTTCATAAAAGCATTAGAAAAATATATACATGAGGGCTCATTAAAATTAGCAACCCCAGTACAGGGCATATTGTCCATTTTTCATGGTCAATGCACTTTTTCTGTATGTTGCTCGCTTTCTTCATTAAAGAATGCTATATAAAATACATGATATAAAAGCCAATAAAATTATATTTCTAAATTTGTTTTATTTTTTGAGATATTTACTTAGATTTACACTTTTTCACATGTACAGCAACAAATTACAGGTAATTTATGCTTCCTGTACAAAATCAATAGTTCAATTACTCATGCTAAACATGACATTTATTTGGAAAAACAAATTGTTTAATAAATTATGTTTCTCCTAAAACACTTGCCAGATCAAATTATATTAGGATAGCTTTCTCTGCAACCTAAAAATCCAGCCCCCCCAGAAAGAAGGAAAAACTTCTTTCTGTCCATGTACATTATACAATGGGAATCAACCCTTACAGGTTGGGGCCCTGAGTGGCAAAGTGACCGTTATGGATCACTGCCATCTCACCTCTGTTATATAACTTACCTGATCACATTACATTTGAAGTATAGGAAAGAGGAGGAGAAAATGCTGAGCATCCTTCCTCTACCCCTGTCACCCAGGAGGAGCATGACTGATCTTCTAATGGATGAGGTTCTCCTCATGTTAGTTTAGCATAACAGGAGACCTTAGTTCTACACATATGTGTAGGTACCTATGGGATTCTGCATTTAATTGGTCTTACCTTTAAAGATTTTTCTAGATGAATCCAGTGAAAGTGGCGAACCCTGTCTGATTACAAGGTTGTGCTACCATAAGAGGTGAGTGGTTACTGTCTGTACAGCTACCACTGGCCAACGAGGCTCACTTCTCTCCTCTGCTATGCCATATTCTACAGGTAAGAGCTGGAGAAAGTGGTCAAGGCATGCCATCCAAATGACTCCACTACGTCTCAAATGTAGACAATATGCTCAAATGCCAGGCTTGCAGAAATCGCACTTATTTCATAAGCCAAGATTTTCATGATGTATATCTGTTCCTGAGAGAGGTTAGTGCGGTGCTGTCCAACCTTTTTCACACCATGGGCCACTGAAAATTTATTCCTTGAAGCCAAGGGCCATAACAGAAAACTTAAAAGCAACGACTATAAAAATTTATTCACAATGCTTGAGCTCTGGTGGGCCATTTAAAATCAGCCCGCTGGCCACAGGTTGGACAGCACTGGTTTAGTGTATGCTGATTTTTTCGCTCCCTTTAACCAAGCAGCTAGTACTTGTGGCATTATGTATTGCTTTCTGGACTTGAGAGGCAGAAAAAGCCTGGTCCAGACAATATGGATATTTTCTGTATGTTTCAGATAATATTTGAGAGCATGTACAGGATCTTGGAGCTTCACCTCTCTCAACATATCAGTCAAGAAAAGAGGAAGAATAGCTATTTGTTGGTTGCCTTGTAACAGCAACCTGTTTTTGGCAATGAACCAGGCTGTGTAATTAGGACAACTGATCCATCAGGATGGAACTGCATGTAGTTCAGGTCCATGGGGAGGGTATGCAGCTCACTGACTCTGCATGCTGAGGCAAGCACTATCAAAAAGCAGGTCTTGTAAAATAGCTGAATGATGGATGTGGATGACAGGGGTTCAAACTTTGGTGAGTTAAGCCATGTCAACACCCAGGGAAGATTTCATTTGGGTATATAACATGAATGAGCATGAACTGGAAAGATTAAAATTGGATGTGAAGTCAGAAAAGTCCTTGTTGTATCCAATATTGTCTCGTCCATGATGTCAGAATGTGTCTGAGATCATGGACTGGTATCCCTTTGTAACACTGGGGCTAACTTCCAGGCTTCAAAGTGAAAGAGAAAGAAGTTGGCCAGCTGAGAAATGGAGGCAGAAAGTGATATGACACCCTCCTTTTCCTTTTGTATGACTTCAGAGTGGAAGACCTTCTAATTGCTGTGATCCTCTCCACAACTTAAGATCCAAACTCCTTTTTGTGTGATGCATCCCTGACAAGAGCCAGACATGAAGGAGAAGTTTCTCTGGACATGGATGGAACAGTGGTGATCAGGGCTGCTTCAGCAGGGTTGGGGCTGCCAGATCATTGAATCAGGATTTCTCCCATCATTGAGGGGTGATCTGAACTATCTGGCAGCTCGTGTACCTCACTTTCTGGACACTTTTGGTATCAGGACTTTTGGAGGGAAGGCATAGACCCACATTCCCTCCCAGCTTACTGATGGAGAATCAAACAGCCCATGCATCTGGGTCTGGATAAGAGGAGATCAATGTGGACAATTTATTGTTCCACTTTCTCGTGAAAAGATCTATCATTATTCAGCCCCAAGGGTGTAAACTCAATTGAATCTGGAAGGATGACGAGACCAATCTGGTGCATTAGCAGTCCTCAACAAAGAGTCAGCTAAAACATTGAGATGTCTCTCAGTATATGGTGCACTTGAATATTTACCTGGTGTTTGGCACACCATTGAAGGCAATCCCATACCATGACACAAAGGTCTGGTGATTTTGTCCCTCCCTGCTTGAGAAGATACATGACCACCACTTAAATGTCTGACACTGAAATACTTTTGCTGTAACGATACACATATCAAAATAAGAGATGGAGAATTGATACAAAACAATACTTACCGTAAGTTATTTTAGTCTTCAGCAGTCATGAATAATTATTATTAGTTTGCCTTGTTATTTTTTAAATATAGAATTCATCTGAAACAGCATCTGCAGTCCTAGGCAATCATTTTTATTAGTAAAAATAAAACAGACTATTGAGAATACTCACTCGCCATCTGCAAATTAAAACAAAGTGACATGGTTTGTAATCCACCCCCCATCCCATGCTAATTATCTTAACCCAGCAGTATGCTCAACATATAGGATACATTCCAAAAGTGTTCCATGTGTATAATGAAGTACTCATTATTTAATAACCACTTTTAAGTGAAGTTTTCATTTTGAATTTTACCATGTATACTTTAGTCAATTTGAAAGCTACACTAACAGTGTGTCACACAGTGAAATGTTACACTGAAATCTCATTGGTGGTTATTGCTTGTTCCGGTCCTGGTGTAGCTTATTCCCGGGTGACAAACAGGAAGTATTAGCAAAGCAACAGAGAAATGATATGTAGTACTTAAACAGAGATGCTGTCAGGGTTGCAATTGCATGAATCATGCAAAATTTGTATGCATCCACACACTTCGAGAACAGAGATGCATGTGAACTCCAAGAAATTTTTTGAAAGTCCCAAATATGAAAATGTGCTCAGCAAAGTATACAATTTTATTTAACCATTCTTTTTGCAACCAATCTGATTAAAATCATATCTCCACTGTCCGACATGAAGACAATAGGATAGTGGAGATCTGATTTTACACAGATTGTGTTACGATGGTTTACACATCTGGGTTCTTCAAGCATGACATGAATGGTTGTTAAACTAAATCTAAATAGTGGTATTTCAAAATTAAATGTAGAAAGGGCAGAATACTAAGCATATTTAAAATACAGACAATTTAAAAGTAGAAAGCAATTTTCATTTCTTTTCAATCAATTTAGACTGGTGGATCAATCCTACAAAACCATATATCTATATCAGGGTTAAGATAAACTGAAGAAAAAAGAATGAAAAAACAAAAATCAGAAGTAAAGATATTTATTTGAATACCTCTGTCTGCACAGGCAGACTATGATATTGACGGACTAAAACCCCTAATACAGCATTTTGGAACAGATAAGTAATCTGGCATGGTAGTCAGTTAACTACCGATTCAAGAAAGTAAGTCTATGTTAGAGAAAAAACCTATTTTGGAGCAGGTGTATCCATAAGATAATATTTGTGAGCTCTGGAAAATTGTACATATCAGCAACAAAGATCAGTTTCCAAGCATCTTCAAGGTGACAAAGCTGGCTATGCATATGCCCCGTCAGATGGAAGCACAAAAAATATTCAGGCACAGACAAGGAATAGAGTATGCTCCGAAACAGGGTATGCTCCAAAACAATTAGCAGATTAATACTTATGCAACTAGAGGTGACATCTTTTAAAGATCTGGATATCAGAAGAGCTCTAAAAAGTGGTGCAGGAAGAGAGACAGATATTGAAGTATTAGGTAAATATTGAACTATGACCGTTTCATCCTCCCCCTTCTTCTTTTCTACTTCCCCCTTCTTTTTGTGGCAAAGGATGAAGTCCCCCTTAAGATAAAATACTGACAGCATCTCTCCTTAATTTGTACCTGGGGAACAAATCTGGAATTTCTCTTTTTATGCAGAGATAATTAACTAGTGAATGATGGTGTTGATGGAATTAAAACAATTAGCACAGAATAAGCAAGGGGACAGATTTTAAACCGCTCAAGTTTATCACCTTGTGTAAACTTTAACAAAAATTATAGAATAGGACATGCTGTTGTCAGTAGTTTTCCTTATTCACTAACAAATACAAGCACCTGTGGCCACAGAAGTATTTTGCTTCTGCAGGAAGTCCAATGTGATAGATTTTGT
>JAECUM010011109.1:0-61243 GCA_016617855.1 Megalonaias nervosa | reverse complement strand
TATATATATGGGGCCTCTAGTGGCCAAGTGGTCTAAAGCGCTCACCGTTACTGATCACTGCCATCTCATCTGTCTCTGCGTGGGTTCGAGTTTCGGATTCAGCCAATGTGGGTGTGTGAGAAAGCTTGCCAGTAGTTTCTCATGGGTCGGTGGTTCTTTCCTGGGTTTTCCCGGGTTCTTCCTCACTATTTATACTGGCCGCCATGTATAGCCTATCTTGTGCTGAAAAATGGCGTTAAACCCGACAACAACAATATCCTCCAGCTTTAGCAGAAATCACAGATATTGACTTTTTATTATGAAAAGGAAGGATAAGTGCTTTATTACATTTCTAACTGACATTTTATCCCCCTGTTTCTCCGGCATATTTAAAATGTACAGCCTCTCGAGGCTATGCGGACTTCGTCCGATATGTTTTTATTCCATCAGTTGAAACAAAGCTAATGTCAAGATTTATGCATGCAAGCAAAATACATGGAAAATTCTACGAAATACTCTTAAAATTTAGTTCAGAGAAAAATGTTATTTAGTGCGGGGTCAAAAATTATTTGAAGATGATCTATTGATAGTAAATTATTATGTTTTATGCCGACTGAAATACTCATTATTCTTGAAGTAAAAGCATAGTAAACATTATACAGTTTTTGTTATAGCTGGCATAAGTTGTCAGAGTTATCAGGTTTTCAATCAATCGAAATTTTACGATCAAGATTAACAGAGACAATTGTCAAAATGTGTATATTTCGAAATGGTAATGTTTACTTGCCCTATAACGACCCTGTTTTTAGTGGTTTATTACTCTTTACAAGATTTATGTACATATATTACTTTTTTTTAATTTCCATTGCTGCTTACAATTATTATTATTATTATTTTTATTAGGAATTATTATTATTATTATTATTATTATTATTATTATTATTAGGTATTATTATTATTATTATTATTATTATTATTATTATTTATGAAGTTGTTTATGCAAAGAGTATTTACGACACTTTTTTTGTAAAACAAAGCATAAAAGATTAGTGTTCAGACTGGCCGGCCTGGTGTCAGGATAATGTGACTGGGTGGGGGACATCATGCTACATGTCAGAGGCATGAAGTCCAAGTGCTAGACATCACTATAAACTGTCACACTGCAGACATCGTAGGGAAATGACTGAAAAATTGTTAAAGCTGCGATAAAAAATCCAAATCACACACACACACACACACACACACAAATTATTATTATTATTATTATTATTATTATTATTATTATTAATATTATTATTATTTAACAATGTTAAAAGCTTCTATTTACCTTTGGATCTGGCAATGTTTGGTGTACTCAGGGCGTAAAAGATTAAAATACATTTCTTAGCTTGTTCAGCCAGAGATATGAACATATTTTTAGGCAAAAGCTGCAGCAGCAGAGAGGGTGAACAGACCATTTGGGTTTCGCACATACTTTTTTGTCCCAACTATGAGAAAAAAACTGCTATTCTTTATACTTGTTCTCGTCAACTAACACAAACAACGAGAACAACTTCGAGGTAGGACCCTCTCTGCTGCTAACAAATGTCTCTTGCAATTTAACAAATGAACATATTATAATGAACAACTGCAAGTGGTTGTTAAAGACATCTGCAGTCTGCAATAAACGATGTCGTGGAGAATACTGCGCTCCTCATAATCGACTTGTGAAGAAATCTCCTGGTTTGCAAATCTGTATTGGATGTGGATTAGCATCACGGTCTATTATTTGTGCAGCGTGTGGTGGTAACAAGTACAGCGCGTTAATATATTATTATCGAAATCGGACTCCACAACGGGGTTTCATTATGGATAATTCTCCTACTGCACGTGAGTATTTACATAATTACGCTAAAGTAACTCTTGTCATGGTTGATTTTGAAGAAGACCAAAAAATAATAAACGAGCGAGAACAACGAGAAAAACAAAACAGGATGATCGAAGAAGAAGAACGAATAAAGAAGATCTGTAGAAAATTAAGATGTACCTAGAAGAGTATATATCTAAACAATTCACCCTCTCTGCTGCTATAAATTAACCAAAGATTTTATCCAGACCTGTACGATATCTAGATCTTGGGTCATGTAAATTTATTGTTATAAATCCAAACGGAACAGCTTGTGCTTTTGAAAAGAAGTTTTTAAACTTGATAATGTTCATGTCTCCTGAACACCAAGTATAATAAATATTTTGTAAAGTATAATTATCTACTCCATTAAACACAACCAAAATATTACAGTTATCTCTGATTACCTTAGGTATTTGTGTATATCGTTGTGTAACATAAATCACGTCAGTATTTTTATGTCTACCTCGAGAAAATATTCTAGCTGGATTTGATTGTCTGTCCAGCATCACATCATCATATACTACGAGATTATTAATGAATCCGTCAAAGTCATCTACGGATGGGGCTTCATCAATATCGGTGATAAAATCAACAATATCGTTGCCATCTTCATTCAATAATTTTGCATTTTGATTAAAATCTGTAAGTACTTCATAACATCTTTGAACATCTACAGATGGTGCCACTAAATATAATTTGTCCCACTTCATCCACCTCATTATCAGATTAAGTAATAATTGTGTTTTACCAGATCCAGATGGACCTATTATAATCATTCTGATAGAATTTGGAAGCTCTGGATGGTGCTTTACTGGTTCTTGTTTTCGTGTCGCTGAGAAATCAATTATATCCATATAATAAATAATATGAGTTTATATTGTGTTCGATGCAGAGTACCTACATCCACCACTGGATTGACAACGATAACAACAAAAAATAAAAGACGTGCAATTACAGGTAAATGTGTAAAATGTGGCACACAAAAATATAAATTTATCTCCGGACACAAAGTGTCAGGTGGTGATATAGCCACTTCATTAGGGAAATTGCCAGGAGTTCCATGAACTCGACTTGATATCCGACTTGATGATCAAGATCAACCAAGACCAGGAGAGCATCCAGTAAATAAGATTGATCAAGCATGTCATGTTCATGATGTTGCGTATAAAAGTTAAGATTTGCAGCAACGGCATCTCGCAGATGTAAAATTGATTCATGCGTTAAATTCTATACCTAATAAATCTCTCAGAGAAAAACTCGCTAGTTTTCTAGTAAAAACTGCCATGAAAGGTAAAATAATGTTAGGGGCTGGTAATTAATTATATAATTATTATAATGGAATCCATTTATTATTCCCCGAGAGGATATTGGAGAGGCAAAGCAGCGATTACTAAATTATCTGAAACAGCAAAAGTCGCACGTTCTGTTGCTGCAGCGTGGTTAGCACGACAGGCAATATGGCAAATTTATCTACCACCACCTAAAAAAATTCAATACGCACATTTTGATGTCAGTACTCCCAACGAAGTTCATCAAGCAGATATTTTGTTTTTACCGCACGATACTATTAAAACACGTGGACGAAAATCACGCACATACAAATACGCATTAACTGTTGTTGACGTTGCAAGTAGATATAAAGAAGTGGAACCATTATCAACAAAGACAGCATCTGAAGTTGCATCTGCGTTTGAACGAATTTATCAACGTGGTGGTCTACGATGGCCACAGCTATTACAGGTTGATCCTGGCAAAGAATTTCTTGGTGCAGTATCATCATTGATGAAGCGACATAACGTTAAAATCAGACGAGGACATACTGAAATTCATCGTGATCAGGCTATCGTTGAACGATTTAATCGAACACTTGCTGAGAGGTTATTTGGATATCAATACGCAAAGGAAATATCTACTGACTTTAAGTCCGGTGAGCGATCTCGTGAATGGGTTGCAAGGTTACCAAGTGTGATAGCTGCATTAAATAATGAAATTACTCGTGCAACTTCCATGAAACCTTCTAATGCAATTACAAAAAAATATATACCCCGTTGCGATAACGGACAACGCCGTGAACAACCAGTATTAGGTAATGTAACTGTAAGATATTTATATGAATCTGGTGAACTTGAAGGTGGTAAAAAAAAGAGCAACTGATCCTATCTGGAGCGTGACTACACATACAATTTCTAGCGTAGTTAGATCCACTGGAAGACCTCCAATCTACAGACTGGATTCTACAGCCCCTCAACGTGGATTTGTGCGTGAATTACAAATTGTCTTGGATTATTATTCGAATATTGCCATAACATATTACAGTTACAGCTTGCACAATGATTATTCTGTCGTTGTTTTAGTGTTATAATAAATTCAGTATCGATATCAAAATCACGATTATTTTTTTTGTCACATTGTTTATAACCAGAGTTTTTTTCTTATTATGTCATTATTAACAGTTTGATCATTATTTTCTGTAAAATTTATAATAACCCTATGCAGTTGAGATATTCTTCTGACACGAGATACTGCAAGATAGACAAAATTCGACCATTCGATCCGATCATCTACAATCCAGATATTTGTATCAGAGATAGTTAATCCTTGTGAAGAATGGATCGTTATAGCGTATCCTAATGTCCATGGAGATTTATCCATGCTCAATGCACTCTCAACAACATCAACAGCAACCAAAACAATATCATTCAGTACAAGATTCTATATCCTTGGTGGAACCAAGGCACCAGGAATTTCAACTTCAATATTTTGTCGTCGAGTATCTGTTGGGCGATAACACAAAGGTACTGGTAAATTTGAAAACTTTTCTTTATGTAACAGAAATAATTTCTCCTGTAGTTCGTCACGAACTATCTTTCTGCTTGCGACTATCAAATCAGCAGGTCTCCATAAACTCAGAAAATCATTCATGTTAGTCTCTGGAATTACTTTACGCATTATCTCACATTGTATTTTATCTGGCTGTAGTCTGATTAATCTTTTAAATTCTTTCAGCGGTTCATCAATAGCTCTATAGTCATCATTTATTTCTTCATAATAATCTACATTATTCTTCAGCCATTCATGTGGAGACTGTCCAACAAAGGGTGGTGGTTGACCATGATCACCACACATTATCACAGCAGTATTCTTTGTCAATAACCATTCAAAAAATGTTTTTAATATTTCTAACGACACCGTGTCTACCTCGTCCCATATAATATACTTAGGTATATATTTTTCACCCATTCGTTCAGGAGTCCATGTGTCTCCGCACCATCTAAAGAAACTATGATATGTACATGATTTTACTCCTCGTTCTTTTATTTCCCTGGCTAATTTATGTGTAGGTGTCAAAACAATTATATCTGAATTATTATTCATGAATAATTTAATCGCACGAGTTGTTTTGCCTGAACCACCGCATCCGTTAAGATAAACAGTCTTATGTCTAGCCACAGGATCGTATACAGATGGTGCAGATGACTTTGATACTTGATTATTATTTTTGTAATATATTTCCTTAATTTCAGCGTCGGCAGATTCAGAATAACTAAGTATATTTTCTTGCTTTATCCTCCATGTTCCCCATTCACCATTACCGAGTAGCGGTTTTAATAAATCCTTATATTTTTATGTATATAAAATGAATCCGTAGGAACCCTGACAGCGTAACGAGGAAATCTATTTATCATCGACAATAGATTTATCGAAACATAGGCTAGCATCGAAGATCTTAAATGAGTAAATTGCGGTGAGTCGCCATCAATATAGCTCACAATCGTACCTAGTTTGGTTCCATCTGATAAATAAGCATTACATCGGCTTATAAATGTGTTTTTTTCCGTTGTATCAGCGATTATAAAATCTAGTTCAGCATCGTCCATAATCAATCTTGTACAGTGTCGTTTATAATCGTATGAACTACCTTGAGTAAACTTACCGATTATCTTTCTACCAAGATCTTTTGCAAGTTTTTCATCATGTTCGTCCCTGCATTTACGGTCATCTTCGTCAAGATCAGGAAATTCTTTCCTGGCATCATCGACAGGCTCTGGTAACCAAACTTGCTTCTGTGGACTATACGATATAATTGCTTCATTTACTCTCAACGATATTAAAATTCCAGCATCAAGCATATATCGCAATAGTACTATTGGAACCCAACATTTTTCTGAAAAATGTCTTCCAAACCAAACATAATATATAGGCAAATCCGGTTAAGTCAAAATCTGGAAAGGGTCCATTTATCGCAACTCTGGTCATCTCATGTGATGGATGTCCAAATCTCTTAAAGTATTTAGAACATTCTCCATATCCAAGAAAACTCCCAGGATAACATGCTACCATATCAACGGAGATAACGTCACTATAGTCGTATTTGGTATTCCATAATCAACCGTGTCCATATTCTATACAACTTTTCTGGACATCTTCAAGAAATTCCGATCGTGTCGGTTTCCATGAATTTTTCTCCTGAGCAAAATGGGCAGCAACCGATGGTACGGTAAAACAATTATTTAATAATTCTCCAACCTTGATATCGTCAAAAGTATCTTTCAGCGCAAGATTTCTCATTTCTTCATGAAGAGATTCTGTACGATAAATGTCACCATTAGGCCGTACAAATTGATCGTAATCATATTCTGAACTTTGAAATAACCAAACAGACACAGGGTCACTTTTACTGATATTTCTGATAAAATCAAATATATGACCACCATAAAATTTAACTGTTCTGTCTCGTGGAAATATTGTTACAGCATTAGTCCATGCATATGCATTATGATCAACGATATCTATCGAAGCTCCTCTTGATTCATATTTTGATTTATACAAAATCTCTCCGGTTAACGTCCTCACTGTTATTGGAAATTTCAATAGCTTTCCCAGCTCAGCAACATCTTTAATAGATGCTCCAGTATCTTTAACTGTTTCTGCCCATGTATTTATTTTTTTACGTCGTAAATCTGTCAAGCCATTACCACGTATCGCATTTGTAAAATGTTCTGCAACTCGTTCAGCTACACAGTTTATTCTCAACACTCTCATCGGTTTGAGATCCGCAACGTTAGGTTTATCATTCAGCGGATATATTGCATAGACAACAGCAGTCACAGGATACCTTCGTTCATAATACGGCTTATCAATACCAGTCAGTATTCCAGGTTTGGATTTATTATTTAAGAGAACAATATTATTTCCCGACTGTACATGGACTGGATCACGCTTATCACGAATAATCCAAATATCGTCATCTGTATTTACAATAAATTTTATTAAAATAAAATATTTTTGATTATCAAGGTAGTTAATAATTACTTTTCCTCGTCTGTCATTCATCATATTAACAGTATTTCCGATCCTGAATGTTGACCACACATGAGCAGCACCATCGTCACGAAATTCCTTTTTGGCTTCACGGATACGTTTAGTTATATCCGCATTCGTTAAAGCTAGATCTTGCATCGAAACACTAAATTTATATTCTGGTAGTCTGTCAAGATCAAATCTAGCGGAGAAAGGTTCAACTTCGGATAATTCCTCCATTATTATAATTAAGACAAATATTTAAATTGAATTTTAGTATATATATATATATATATATATAGATTCAAACAAGGAATAAGTGCGTTTGGCTTAAACTTGGACATATCTCTCATTGTGATAAACCATGTGTAAACGAATACTGCGGAAATCACATGCAGAGCATCAAACATGGAAGTCAAGGACCAAAACCATGTGTTCAATGTGGTATTGGAGTCAGAGGAAAAACTCAGTTATGTGTAAAATGCGGCGGTAAAAAATATAGAGAACTGAAACGTTATTATGACAAAAAAAATAATATCTTGACATTGTCAGGTAAATCCCCTATAAAAACCACAATGGATTATCTGGCCAGATTTCAAAATAATGATTTAGACAAATAATATTATTATATAAATGGAGCAAAACGAATTTGTAGCACATCCGATCATCAAAAATTATGAAGCGTCTCGTGATGGCGTGATCAGGAACTGCCGATCAAAAAACCAGTCGGTAGTCTTGATAAATTTGGTTATTTTAGATTCAGTGTTGTAGAAATAAAAATTATTTCTCACATAGGTTCATCTTTGAATGTTATTTTGGATTGATTAAAAACGGACTTGTAGTTGACCACTTTGATGGGAATCCCCAGAATAATCATTTATCTAATCTGCAAGTTACAACACAGAGTCAGAATTCTAGACGTGGAAATACAGGAGCGTGTAAAGTATTCAAAAAGAGAGCTATTAAATCCATAAATGCAGAAACAGGCCAAGAAATAACTTTCCCATCAATAAACGCAGCAGGCAGATATTTTGGCATACATCCACGATCGGTACAATTTGTCGCAAATAAAACATACAAATCTGCATATTCAATAAAATACAACCAGCAGATAATATTTGAATACGTCAAATAACTCTTCAAAACAATAAATGTTTACTGTATATATTTCGACTGTCAATTTTGCTAAGGCTTTTGTTTAGCAATCACCACAGTTATAGGTCCACCTTCACTGTCGCTGCTCTCACTTTCACTTTTGACAGAATCAGATAACATAATCTTTCTCAATTGCATTATACGATTGTCCATAATCTTTTTCTTTCGTACTCGTGAGACAATTCAGTTCTTATGTTTTCGATTGAACGTGCAAGAGGTGCAAATAGCTTTACCTGTGTGTCGTTTACCATTGCCAAGTATTCTAACATAGACTGATAAATCGATTTCACGAATCTGTAATTGGAAGGTAATGTGTATTTATTTTCAAATTTTCGTTGCTGTAATGATTCAAAATCACACATAATTTTCTGAGGATCAAGATTATCAGATATCTTTATTCCGTCATGTTTTAATTTTTCAATAGCAGAAATAATATCATTAATGTTTTCATAGTTCATTATATATATATTTATTTCTTTAAAATAAAAAATATTTAGTCCCCCACGGGGGACTGTTTTTGTGGATATATATTGTATGGTTATGAAATATATACAAATGGTTTATGATTTTGATTTGATTATGGACGGCACAACATATATTGTATGGTTATGAAATATATACAAATGGTTTATGATTTTGATTTGATTATGGACGGCACAAACATATATTGTATGGTTATGAAATATATACAAATGGTTTATGATTTTGATTTGATTATGGACGGCACAAACATATATTGTATGGTTATGAAATATATACAAATGGTGATGACGGGGGAATCTTGTCTACGTCCAACAGATTTTGTACACTCTCCCCCCATACAAAACCCCGGGGAGTGCAAAAAGTACACCCACCACAAGGGTGTATGATAGGAGAGTGTATTTTGTCTGTTGTGGATTTCGAGGAAATTCTCCGGGTTCCCCCAATTAATAGCATCAGTCGCCAAATGCAAGATAATATATCTTTAGCATTTTTGGAGACTCGAACACGCGAGAGTCTGCAGAACTTCGATCTACGTCCAATCGCCTTACCACTTCGGCCATCGCTCTCTTATCAATAATACAGTTAAATTTAAGTATATAAAATATTTGCGCTGTCTCACAGGACTTGTATTACTAATAGAATGTAGAACTGTAGCGTGAATTTACTTCAATTTTTCAAAATTAATAAAATCGCACATTACATTTTCTGTATGAGTTATCGTTCGTTAAGGTCAAAATACATGTGTTCGAGCTAAAAATAACTCTACGTACTTGGTATATAAAACTGGCGTGAATTTAAGGTTATCAGAGTTAAAAGATGCATCAATATCCCTCTCTGTTACAAATTACTGATTCACTAACAGCTAATTGCTTACAGAAAACAAATAAATCACTAAATAATTAACGAAAAACAAGATATATTCGTTGTCTGTAAATCGAACGTAGTAGTAAGGGAAATAATCGTTTAATTTACTCTGCAGAGAAAAATAACAGAGTTATCTCGCTTTATTACATGTGCAATAAGAATTAAACCCGCCAAAACATATTTATCAAATTAACGTTATTTAAGAGAAAAAAAGATTTTATAATATATTTCTGAAAAAAATTAAATTTTACTTATTTTTCTGATTTATCGAGGGTAAAAAACCAAGCACATTTTATGTTTTTCTGTCAAATTTCTGATTTTTTGAGGGCAAAAAACCCCAGCACATTTTATGGTTTTTTAATAATTTTATGAATTAGAGTACCTATTTACCAATCTGATTATTTTTTTCCCCCTGATTATTTACTCAGACGTTCTAAGAGCGTATATACAAATTAATATTAAGTGATTCTCCTCGTAGATCCAAAATGTATCCTGTCTGGTCAGTAAGTCTGAAATTTATTCTCGACAATAACGGATTATTTACACGTAGATAAACGGGGTTAATTGGTTCAGATACAATTAACCACCCTGGAGGCACTTGAGGGCTAAATGTATATAATATATAACCTTGCTGGGCCTGGCTAGATTTCTCAAGGTCTACTTGATAGCTGCCATCAATTACATCACATACTAGATTGACTGCGATCGTTGATGTTATATTAACAATGCCTGGCGATATATGACGGCCTCCACCGTATGGATCGTTGTTATGTTTAAGAATAACCGGTGATGGGGCTATTTTTATCCACGCTGCATGTATTTTATGGAAATATTCATCAATGACATCGCTGAGTTGTTTTTTTATTTCAGCGTTATTTAAATCTGGTATTATAAATATTTGTAAATCTTTTTCTGTTATTTTGCAATGATCAAGAAATAATTGCTTAAGTTCTGGAGATGTGTAAACATTTCTATCGAATTTAGTCGCAACGTTTATAATATTTCGATTGGCGATGTATAAATCAAATAGGATCCTATTTAAATGTTTTATTGACTCGATTATCTGATTTTTTTACACCATCGTCATAATGTTGAGATAATGAAATAAATAAATTTCTTAAATCATTAAGTTTTTTTATCGTATTCAGGCTTAAGACGATCTAAAAATTCTTTTAAAAATTCTTCATCAACAATATCTCTCTCAATCTTCGTCCTGGTGTCTCTGATAACATTAAATGCTGATCTAGTTATCTTAGGGATCCTTTGACCGTCGAAGTCAGTAAAGTAATATCTATCGTTGCTTGGATCAGATTCAAAATTTATATAAAACCATGGGTTTTTATTTCGATATTCTGGATCTTTTATGAATTTTTTTTCCATTGTGAGAAATTCATTTTGGGTTGATTCTAGAATTCCATTATAAACAGAAGGAACATCAGACCATCCTAACACAGATCTAATCGAACTTTGATAAATATCTACAGAATAATCAGGGGAATTTATTTCAATCACCGCTGATAATGTTGGTTCTTAAACAGTAATCGCTATTTTTGATTCTTTTCCTGTGATAGATTTAATTCTGCGTTGGAATTCATCGTTGATCTGTTCTATTTGATAACTGCCAGTTGGAATACTAACTACTTGCCAATCAGGAGTTCCATCAGGTTTATTCTTATTTGCGAATACTAATGAATTATTTGGCTGTAGTCCACCAAATGGTTTTGATCTAATATTAGGCCAGCTATAATAAACCCGTAACTGTGCTAATGCTATTTCTTTTGCAGGAATTGCGGTTGGAAAGTTAACGCTAAACTCAGGATTGGTCGAACTTAATGAAATCATTGTAGTTTTTGACGGTGTTGTATTAGTGACGATCTGTTGAAGTAATTCTCGCGACGCTGCTGAAGACTCAGTCATTATTACTATTGTTATTATTTAATTCACCTTGATTATTGTCAGCGATTCTGAATGCTTCATCATAGGTTTTCATTATCGTTGCGAACTCCTCATCAGATATTTTACCATCGCTGAGATACGCAGAAAGATACGATGATAGTTTAGAATACGCCGCTGCTTCTGTGTGTAATTTTATTATATACTCGTGCAATTTATCATTTGTACATGTAGTTATCTTCTTAGCGATAATACTGAAAATGCCTGCGCATGTTGTTGCCGTTGAAACGACGATTGTTACAACTGCAGGCGCTGTCATCGTTATCGTTGATAATAATAATCCGGATACAGCAACAACAGCGGAAACTGAGTAAACGATTATATCAATGACAACCATACGTCTGCGATATTTTTTTACTTTTATTGTATAATCGTCGATGATATTTTTTAGTTTGGTTTGACACTCACATACTTGAGCGTATCTGTGACGTTGAACGTCGATAAGTGACTCAGTCACTTGATTCATTATACTAATAACGTCATTTAATTAAGTTTCAGCTACGAATTCTAGGCACCACCAGTAACGTCTCGGGGGTATTTCCGTTGATATTAACGTAAAGATTTCTTTGATATTCTTGGTTAGCATCACCAATAGAGGATTATGATATACATTCGGTGATAATGAAGTTGCCGCAGTAATTTCCGAACCGTACAGGGATAGCCTGTATAACCCAGTTACTTCTGCGGTATGTTCGAGAGTGTTATTTTGTGGTGTCCATGTTGTTGATCCTGATGCTACTGTGTACACGATATTTTTAATTTGTCCGTGTGGAATTTTAATCAGATTAGTTTTTTTTAACAATATTAGGTATTCCATTAACAATATCATTGAGTTTCATGTTAACGTCGGCTAGTTTTATGTCAACGGTTGGTTGTTCCCCAAAAAAATCTTTAATGGTTTCGTTTATGTTTCTACGAAAATTTAAAAACGTTTCCACGTGTCTAGTAAAAGTACCATTGAGTGTGGTCATTTCGTTATTGATTGTTTTTAACGAAGTTGTTGTAGGAATGTTGCTATCGTCTACATATTTCTTCGTTGCAGCGTCAAAATTTGATTCTGGTGTTCTAAGATTATTAATACCATTATTATTCATGTTGAGAAATGCACGCATTATACCACCGTTGACTAACACGTACTTAGATTCTTGATCGTCGACATATTTTTTTGTTGCGGCGTCTGTATCTACGGTTGGATTTCCAAGGTCTATAATTTTATTTCGATTCATGATAATGTGACCCGTGAATGAATCACCAGCTCGCTTGATAAAACCGTTAAATGACTTACCAGAATCTTGTATTTTACCTTGATCGGAGAAAATAACGATATTATCAACAACTGCGGTAGGAATTCGTATGAGTACATCTGGCAGTTGTATGTTACTCGTTTTTAATCGTCCTTGTTTATCCAGAAAAACAACGACATCATTTTGATCCACACTTGTAATATTTAATAAATCATCGATTTCATTTCTGAGCTGATCAAGAGTTGCGTATTTGGATAAATCACCTTGCTGCTGAGCTTTGCGAGAAGATCTTCCGTAAATATCTACCATTATATTTATCAATGTCTGTTTAAATGTGACAATGTGGTATATTCATGCACGACTTTATGAGGTGGTTTTGTTGATTTTGATATAGCATCAAGTACATTAAGTACTTCACGACCACATATTGGTGGATCAGTTAATGTTTGTGTTGGTAACGTTGAATACCAAATTGGAGCAATATTATTGCTGACATAATGAAGAAATTCCTTAGGTGGCGCTAATCCATATGAATCGAAATAAATAATTCCACGTGGATCAATTGCATATCCAACCCAATGCGTGCCTGATCCAGAGTTTTTGTCGAGATTAATAATTCCAGTTTCAGAACTGCTAGCAGTTCTAGGTAATTGATTGCGCATAAAAACACCTCTAAAGTTTTTTATTTTTAGTTTTTTAGCAGCGTCGAGTAAATCAAAATTGGACATAGGCGATATCAGTAAACTGTCCCGGGAAGTCTTAAACCCTTTCCGTAAGAATATGGGGTCCCTGGTAATCTTAGATCTCTTCCCTTTTTTTTTTTTTGGATGTTCTTCTTATTCCCTGTCCGGTTGCTTTCTTTAATGCCATTCCAGCAGCAGTTCTAACAGCGCCTAATGCAGCTGCTTTTGCAACAGCTGGGGCTGCAGCGGCTATTAATGCTGGTATAGCTGCGAGAAGTGGAAATATACCACCCGTCTTAGCGATGTCTTTGATGGCGCCCGCAGAAAGATTAAGTTTTATACCTTTATTTGATTTTTTGGCTTCATTGCAGTTTCTGAATTGACGCTCGGTCAACGATAATTTATTTGAACCGCTCATCTGTTCTTTTTTAGCGATATTTTTATTCCACAGTTATTTTTTGATGCTGATTGTAGCCTTTTAATCTGACCAGGAGTCAGGGTAACACTAACGTGATTATATGACATTATAATTATAATAGATGATCTAATTATGTGTTACATATTTTCTACTGGGGCATCAACGACTCTCATTCGTCCACCAGCACCTTCAAGTAACATCGTCTTATCGCTGAGTATGACGGCGATTGCTCTGTAATTGGCAATAGCTGCTGGTCGTGTCACACGGGCTCGAAAAATTATATCAACTACTGATTGTCTGGTTAAATCTAAATGTTCCAGCGAAAAGTAATAAATCGGATATAATGTTGTAAAATCTAGCTGTGATATTTGTAAACCAGTATCAATGTTCTGATCACGCCCCATAAACGACATAAGACGATGATATGCACGTGCTACATGATTATTTTCAAAATTTAGCAATATTTCTTCAGAAGGTTCTTGATGTCCATTTATCCTTAATGAAACCTCAGAAACACCAAGATCGTCAAATATCATAATACTTAGATTTTGTGAGTTTACTCGTGCAGCATCTTGTAATGCAATAAATATATGTCGCGGTGCAGAAACACCTTGCTGAGAAGCTATTTGCCATGTAAATAAACCATTAATGTTACTTTGAAAAGCATCTGTTGTCATAGTCAACCATGACAACGTTGATTTACCACCTTGACTCATAAAAGGTAGCAACCGGTCTTCTTCAGATATTGACGGAGTCATCACTGGCATCCATAAAGAAAGTTTTGTAAGAATTACTTTACCAACATCAGTACCAGCGGGTCGCCATATTGCATCATCGTCAGTGCCTTTTCGTACAAGTACAACTGTATGTTTAGCTCCGAAAATAACCTTTCTAATATTTCTACAGAATCCAAAGATATGTGACAGTGGAATTGCACATGAAAACATTCTTCTATTACCTTTTAACATTGCTCGACGTGATCTAAATCCTAAGTTGAAATCTGGATCTATATTAATAATCATACTTTGTACATCCACATTGGCGTTTCTGGCAAAATTCTGTGGTTGTCTTATTTCATATTGTTGGTACTCTGGAAAATTAGAAGTATCTTTTACAAACATCATTGATGGACCAGTTGATCTTGAATAATCATCGCTGTATCTTGCAAGACCAAGTATTGTCGTAGCAACGTCGACGTTTTCATGACAGACCTCAATCTCTCGTCCATCAATGATATATGCTGCACCTTTAAATAAGGCCATAATACCATTATTAACAAAACTAACACCCGTTTCAACTGCGTATGGAGTATTATCAGCTCGCAAAATTTCACCCTCTACTTCAATAAATGCCTCAGCGGGTAGAAAATATCTGCTTGTATCCTGAACTTGCAGTTCAACCCTTTCAGGCTGATTTGGAATTCGTGCGTCGTAAGAATAATATTGATAATCACGCACAGACTCATCCTTAAGTACTGGTGCATCCATGTCGAACGCTGGATCAGATATACGTTTGAACATCTTTATTATAATTATTATCGTCCTGCTATCAGACTAGCGGTTATATTTTTTTCTTTTTCTGATAATGGTACATCAGCCAACTCTGCTAGTTTTTGATTAGCAGCTTGATTTATTATTTTACTAATATTTGCAGGCATTACTTCAGTGCTAGGTAATTTTACAGGTTGAGGTTTTCGTCGTATTAATCGTGCTAGTGTATCTTTGATTGCTGAGAATGATTTACTAGCAACATCACCAACAACACCAATACCTTTTTCACGAACAACATCAATAGCTTTCATTCCCAGTTGCTTTGCAATCGGTATTGCTTTTGGGGCTATCCTTCTAAACAGACCCTGAACAATATCGCCTAGTCCATTCCGTAGGTTGTTTTGTATACTGGCAATCGAGAATTTATTGCCCTGACCATGGTTGGTCCACGTTGGGTACTATGTACGATCATTTTATTATAATAACTGTATTTAATTACATACTCAATCCAGTGACTTAGTCACTATGGTAGTCATCGGCGATTTCATTAATGAGGGACCGATATACATTAATATCCATAATTCCACCTGTAAATAATCGTTTACAAATATCAGCTGTTTCATTAATGATTTCTGGGGAATTATTACCAGCTCGTTTTCCTCCAATGAGGATTTCTAGTCGATCAACATCAGCAAGAACGTTATTAGGACAAGTAATAAGGCCACTTCCATGAGTAGTAAATCCACTTCCACTTATGTTGCCAGAAGAGGTGTCTGACGGCCAATATTCTTCTTCTTCTTCCTTACCTGTTGTTTGGACTGGTCGTCGTGGTGATTTCAATCGTTTCATTATTTCTTGTCGTTCTTGTTCTCGTCGTTGTAGCTCTTGTTGTAGTTGTTGTAGTCGTTGTGATGGTGATGGTTGTTCTCGTTGCTGTGGTAGTGGTGGTAGTAATTGTGGTGATAGTTGTGGTGATGGTAGTGGTGATAGTAATTGTGATTGTGGAAATAATTGAACTTGTTCTCCAAGTGTTTTTACTGGTTTCTGTAATTGTTTAGTTCTTTCTTCTATATATTTATGTACAGCCTTATCAAATTCATTAAAACTTCTAATATCTTCATTAGATCTAATTTCTGGAATATCAGCAAAGATGCGATATATATCCTTGATCCAATTGGCAGAGCTTAGAGATTTAATATATTCTGGTTTTGCATATTTTTGTCTTTCTTAATATCCAAACGCAGCAATATCAATTAATTTTTTTGGATCCCTGATAGCAGCAATACCTTCAGGCGTAAATTTATCCATTATCTTAGTTCTGGTTCTTGGTGGTTGTGGTTGTGGTGGTGGTTGTGGTGGTGGTTGAGCTGCTTGAATACGACCAGCAATATCAACAGGCAATGTTTCAAGAGCTTTCTGTGTTGCCTCAGTTGCTGTAACAATTTTCTTTGTTGGTTCGACAATTGGTTTAAATAATTGTTCTGCACTTTCTGCAAATTCCACCTGAGACTCCTGACGTGATTGTAATTGTTGTTTAACTAAATTATGGACGGGTAGATATTTTCTAATTGCCTCTAATCGCTCTCGAGCTAATCTAGCTGAATGTGGTTCTCCAATATTCATTTATTAATAATATTTATACTGGCTGTTTAATTTATAGCAGCAGAGAGGGTGAATTGTTTAGATATATACTCTTCTAGGTACATCTTAATTTTCTACAGATCTTCTTTATTCGTTCTTCTTCTTCGATCATCCTGTTTTTGTTTTTCTCGTTGTTCTCGCTCGTTTATTATTTTTTGGTCTTCTTCAAAATCAACCATGACAGGAGTTACTTTAGCGTAATTATGTAAATACTCACGTGCAGTAGGAGGATTATCCATAATGAAACCCCGTTGTGGAGTCCGATTTCGATAATAATATATTAACGCGCTGTACTTGTTACCACCACACGCTGCACAAATAACAGACCGTGATGCTAATCCACATCCAATACAGATTTGCAAACCAGGAGATTTCTTCACAAGTCGATTATGAGGAGCGCAGTATTCTCCACGACATCGTTTATTGCAGACTGCAGATGTCTTTAACAACCACTTGCAGTTGTTCATTATAATATGTTCATTTGTTAAATTGCAAGAGACATTTGTTAGCAGCAGAGAGGGTCCTACCTTGAAGTTGTTCTCGTTGTTTGTGTTAGTTGACGAGAACAAGTATAAAGAATAGCAGTTTTTTTTCTCATAGTTGGGACAAAAAAGTATGTGCGAAACCCAAATGATCTGTTCACCCTCTCTGCTGCTGCTGCAGGATGAGATTAAAGGTCACCGGCCATACTCCAACATTTTGTTTTACATCCGATTTGCATTACATGATTAAAAGTAGTTCTACTCGCACAAAAAGAACAAAAAAAAAAATTATCAAGTGTAAAGAAGAAATAATAATTTAATTACTCGAAATAGAAGTATACAACGCTGTTACTTCCCCTTAGCTACGATTTCCCACCTATAGAGGACGCCAACCGGAAATGACGTGCATTTATCCCACAAGACGAAGTACATGCTTCTTGTTGTCGAAAAATAAAACACTATAAACTATGGATAGGGAACATTTAGATGAAACTACTGAAAACTAATTTACTGTTCAGCCTTTTCTCTATGGAGGGGGATTACCGCCATAATTCTATGCGCGTATTTTCTAATCTTCCTTGATTGCATTATTGTAAATGGCTGCTTGCAAGTGCTACTTTCGTAAATCTATCCATGTATATTGTATTCTCCATTGATGCAAACTGTATGTGGCAGTTTGCAAGTGCTACTTTCCTTCTGCGTTATTTTAAATGGCTGCTTGCAAGTGCTACTTTCGTAAATCTATCCATGTATATTGTATTCTCCATTGATGCAAATTTTATGTGGCAGTTTGCAAGTGCTACTTTCCTTCTGCGTTATTTTAAATGGCTGCTTGCAAGTGCTACATTCATAATTCTAGTCATGAATTCTCTATTCATTGATGCAAGCAGTAAATGGCTGCTTGCAAGTGCTTAGATCTACTCTCCTTCTGCGTCATTGTATCTTGCAATTTGCCAACTACTGAATTTGTAGTTTGTCGTATTGCAAATGCTATGTCAGTTATTACAAGTTTTAATATTCTATTTATAAACTTGCTATATCACAAGTTACACGGATTGCACCTTCTAAAATCATGATTATAATGTAGCATCAAGTACGTTGCAAGTTAGCATCACGGAATTAGCATAAAATAATGCCTCATTATGACAACAGATGGCGCTGTTACACATCAATTTCTTACAATACGACTACTCCCCTGACCCTAGCAACAAGAGGTTATACCATTTTACGGCATGTTTGGGCGTCTTATTTCAAATATCATTCGAATTATATTACCGCATTTCAGTTAGCTGATTTCTCAGAGTATAAACATTCGGAAGAGAGATGGCCTGCAAGAAGCACAAAACAAATTAAATGTATCAAATTGGATACAATTAGATGTATTTACACAATGTTATATTTCCGCTGACCCTTCCCACCGCATTTTGATTCGGACATTTTATGGTGCAACACTGTACTTTACAGCTATCTCACGGTGGCAGAATAGGGAAGCTGCTTACAAGCAAGGTTCAAGGACCTAATTTGTTTATATATTCTCATTCACAATGTTATCAATTTAGAGCATGTTTATTATTTTAGAGTACTACAGTGCAAATTCTGCTTTTTGTATCAGTAAAGACCTCATAAGGTTTGAACAAATTGCAGATAATTGCACCTCAAGGCCATACTTTCTCTTTTTTCTTTATTCACGAGAGAGAGAGAGAGAGAGAGAGAGAGAGAGAGAGAGAGAGAGTACATTACAGAGATGAGGATTCTGTTTATTCTCTCATCCCTATGAAATTAATTTTTACTGTTAATCTGCAGTTTACAGTGGCAGTTTAATTATATATATATATATATATATATATATATATATATATATATATATATATATATATATATATATATATATATATATATATAACAAGAAGTAGGGTAAATATTCAAATTATACAGAAATCTTATATATGTATGGCATGGATGATCATGCAGTAGCCCTCCATAAATAGCCAGCATGTATTGTCACCAGTTGTCTGTGACAAGTATCTCATATCTCCAATTTCATTTTAAATCTCCAATTCCAATACAACAGCAAGAATCAAATGACTTTAAAAAAGGATATCACATACCAAGCATATGCTGTAGCATAGCTAAATGCTACAAAAATATGAACTTATTTCATTATATAAGAAAGTAAATTCTAACAGTATGAAATATATTTTTTGTATCTTAACATAAAGAATATTTCCTTACAATTATGAGATGCTTTATTTCCACAGATATCAAACTGGAAACTACGTTTTTTATTATTTAAAATCGTATTCATCCTTTGATAGTAATTATAAAAAATATACTATATTGAATATAAATAATGATACAACCGCTAACAATAACCAGCTCAATTTTATTGCTATCGCTACAATACAGTACCAAAACTGCTTGATACGTTTGGATATGAAATTAATATAGTAGTTAAAGAGATTAATACAAATTTTTACATGTATTTTCAACATGTGTGATTATTTTTTGTTAGAAAAGTAACACCCACACCCACACATAATTTAAAAAAAAAATTAAAATTTTTAAGGCTATTCACAGCTCAGGCTGTTGTAGCATCCACCCTCACCCCAGCATAAACATCTTCATTTTGTCTGTGATTTTATCATTATTTTATCCTGTTTATAATATAAGTTAATATTATCATGATGCAAAAAATATCAGCACAATACAACTATGTAATAAAGCAAAATAAATAAATTGAAACTATATACAGTTCTATGTTTAACTTTTCACAGGAAATATTAGAGAAAAATAAATATTTAATGTAAACCGGCATTCATAAAACCAATATTGTTAGATGAATTAGTCTAAAACAAAAATTATCATACAGGTAGGCAATTACAAGAAACAAAATTCCTGGATTGTCTTGTTACATTGTTCTTATAGATCTATTTCCCAATCCCTTTTGTTTTTCACTTTCACATGAATAAAACATGAATAAAGACAAACTTTTCACACAATTTGAGTTTGGATTGGACATACACTCATAATTGCAATATCTGAGGAATTAAAACTGTAAATTCTGGATTGGCCGAGACACATTTCCTTTTGTATACCACATACATTTGTAAATTATGTCTCAGGAATGGTCAAGTTATATTCCCTAGTGACTGTTCAAGAATTAACCCCAACAAACATTCCATTACTGGATTTTTATTCAATATATAAACTGTACAAAAATGCTCACATTTTGCAGAATTTATTTTGTTGCGGGCAATAAAATAAGTTGTTTGCACTTGCTATGAGCAAAACACCATGAAAAGGATTATATTTTATTTGCTAATTTGTTATTTCTGATGCTTTGACCTTCACATAACTATTATATTTTTGAACCTGAAATGAAATTTTAAATTGGGCCTGTTATCCCTAATATATGTTCCTCGGAACAATGGATAAAGTAAATTGCATAATTTAAATGACTTAATCACTCAACACACAGAGAGAGAGAGAGAGAGAGAGAGAGAGAGAGAGATTCATAAGTTAGTTGCTTCACAGAATAATAGAAACGACTAGCCAATTTCTGACTGCAGTAAGCAGAAAGTAATAGCTACTTTATCAGCATGCAAGATATTTAAATGTGAGTTATAGTCCCCCAAGTACTATTCCTCAAAGAAGACACAAGACTGGGTTTCAGAAATTGAAGTCACACAAGTACCAGTTTGTTACTTTGTGAAAAATGGGTCATTATGAGAAAATGAAGACCTGATGTACCTGCTGATGACGAGTGGTCAGTGAGCAATCAAACTGTTGTTCGAAGGTATATAGACAGGAAATTCATAGTCTAGCCCATAAAACTCCTTAAGCTGGTCATTTTGGTGTCGATAAGACTTGTCACAAGATCCTGAATCATTTTTATTGGCCGAAAATTAAAAGTGATGTTTAGAAGTACCATAGATCTTGTCACACTTGTCAAATGGTAGAAAATCCCAATCAGAAGATATCTAAGGCACATCTGCAACCTATTCCTGCATTTGACCATTTGACAAGCCATTTAGCAGAAAAATGGTAGACTGTCGGTCCTTACCTAATATCAAGTCACTCAACCAATATTTGTTGACCATAATGTGCGAGTCCTCAAGATTTCCATAGGCTATTCCTTTGAAGAGTATTAAAGCAAAAACTGTTCTAAAAGTTTAGGCAATGTTTTTAACACTTGTTTGCCTCCCTAAATCTGTCCAGCAATTTTATGTCTGATTAATTCCAACAATTTATGCATGAATTAGACATCCAACACTTTAATTTTTCTGCCTATCACCCTGAAAGTCATGGGGGCTAGCACAAGACTGTCCGAAAACACTCTCGCCTACCCAGGATACATGTATACAGTTATATTGAATCAAACCTAAAAAAGACAGTGATCAGTAAAATCCTGCATTGTATAATTATCGAGTAAGATCAGCAGAGTTTTTTCCCCATGCTGGTGATTATCACCAAACAAAAGACCCCATGACTGCCTCAAAACAGGAAAAGACTATCCCAAAACACCCTCAACTACCCAGGATACATGTAGGCAATTAAAAAAATCAAACCAAATAAAAAGACAGTGATCAGTAAAATTCTACCCTCTGTAATTATTGAGTAAGATCAGTTGAGTTTTTTCTCTTGTTAAAGGAAAGACCCTAAGACTGTCCCACAGCACGCTCATCGACCCAGGATACAACGTATACAATTACAATAACTTAATGAAATATGCAGTTTTGGTGCATTCTCTCTCTCTCTCTCTCTCTCTCTCTCTCTCTCTCTCTCTCTCTCTCTCATCATAGATAATCCACTAAAGTACTTTTATACTGGAAAGAGCTGCACACTTAATAAGTTGGAATCATGTGTCACTACATTCATATTTCAAAAATTCTTTAAAATTATTTTTTTAAATCTTTAATGTGACAGAGAGCAGCTGAATAATTAGAATCCAAGGGTGCTATATTTATAATTTTAAAATTCATGAACTAATTTATTATTTTAATTGGTTTGATAATGGTAAGAATTACAATAAATAAAAGTAAAATCTCCTGTAACATTATGTCTTGTGTCTCTGATTGTAAACCAGTTTTAAAGCTGGATCTTTTCTAAAATTTGTTTTATAAATATATTCAAAGGTTGAGGTTCTGTACATTAACAATGTAAATTAAGTATTGGAAAACAATCGTACACTAAATCTAATACTTCTAATCGCAAGTAAACATTTTAATCTTGATACGAACATGATTTTCCACAATTTGATTATTTCGGCTTTTGCGACAAAATATGTTCCAAAATGAAGATTGTAATAAGAATAAGAAAACCTTAAGGATTGCTTAATATTTAATGTCATTTTACCTTTAAACTTTTTTAATGTGATATTGATGTTGCTTTAAGATATATTATTTTCGCCGGAGCTTATGTACAATAGCATTTCACAAACGATACACGTCTGTGAGGTGCGTCAAAATGGGTGACGTACAATATGATCCTTACAACCAGGGGTCGTCTGATGAAAGCTCGTTAAGAAGAGTACGAGGGAATTTATCATTGTCGTTTCTGATCCTTACTTTGCTAAAATAACTGATGTTTCCAAAGTAATGAGAGATATCACTAAGAAGTAGATTTCTTAAACGGTGAAAGTAAATACTTAAGTGCGTCAAAATTGGGGTTGAAGAAGATGGACCACCCTGCTGTAGTGTATGCATTTTTGTTTTCGTAAGGTGCTTTAAATCACTAAGATCTTCGAGAAAGCACGTGGTTTTAGAGAATGATTAAAACGTCGTTGCTAACGTGCACCTTAAAAAAAGGGACTGAAAGAGTTACAGTGTTTATCGACACAAAATGAATGCCGTAAAGTTCCGTGGGGAGCATTAATTATTTCTGGTAAAGGAAAAACTTTAAAAATTTAGAGCGCCCTCTGTTGTTATAATGCCATGCTAATCTCTAGTATGCCATTATGACAACAGATGGCGACACGAGTTGGACAATAAAGACGATACTGATAAAACTTAGTATTTACATTGTTGCAAGGCCAGATCTGTATGAAAACAGCAGTTGGAATCATGTACTTGTAGTATGGCGAGTTTACAAACAGAATACACAACACTTGTCATAACTAACATAGCGTTTGCCATACTACAAACTACAGAATCAATTCAGTAGTTGGCAAACTGCAAGATACAATGACGCAGAAGAAAAGTAGATCTAAGCACTTGCAAGCAGCTATTTACAGCTGCATCAAGGAAGAATAGAAAATTCATGACTAGAATTATGAATGTAGCACTTGCAAGCAGCCATTTACAATAATGCAGAAGGAAAGTAGCACTTGAAATCTGCAACATACAATACAATATACATGGATAGCACTTGAAATCTTTAACATACAATACAATATACATGGATAGAATTATGAAAGAAGCACTTGCAAGCAGCCATTTACAATAATGCATGAATGAAGATTAGAAAATAAACGCGTAGAATTATGGCGGTAATGCACCTCCATATATCTCGATATGCGTGCGCGATGCACTAGATTGTGTCGCTTTCAAAACTGTTCCATTGTTTCTTTTTTTTGGGGGGGGGGCACCAGACAGATGCCCCCCCCCCCCACTTCCAAAAAAAAATAAAAGTTTTTATGTGTAGATGTTTCCCCCTCGGAGGTGTTGTAAGTGTATTTATTTTAAAGTAGAATTTTGCTCCCAATTTTTGTGGGGTATTTCTTTTTTCCTAGTGTTTTCTAAAAGATGAGTTTCCCTCTCTGGTTTAATTCACCAGTTTGGAAAACGTCATCTTTTTTTAACAGTGACCCTTGCCAAAAGGTCCCTATGTCCTGTGTGTGCTATCTGTATGGCTCTATAATGTATGCATGCTATAGATGTTTGTGTGAGGACGGCATAATGATCATACTCTTTTAGAGTTTCTTTACAATTGAATTTTTATTTATTCCAATATTTGATTTTATTTGATCTTTATCAGTTTTGAATTTTGTAAAAGAAACGGTGTGATAAGAAAAAAAAAAATTTTTAAAAAAAAAATAAAAATAAAGCCTAATGTTTTAATGAGTGCAAGATTTATGTGTCGTTTCTTATTTTAGTTGGTTTGAAAAAAGGAGGTTGGTGGTAAAGCCAGTCCGTGAGGTACTACAAGTCTTTATTTATTTTGTAACTTGCTTCTCCCCACTAGACCTGGCCTTACTCCAATTCTACTCCTCTATTTAGGAATTCCAAATACAAATAGAAACCAAATTATATTTCATTTTTATATAGATTTGTTAGTATTTCCTAAAATTTTCTTCCTGGAATCCCTTTAAAGCTAGTAGTAAAAGTTCCCCTGTATTCATGTTTGTTTGTCCATATTCTGCACATGTCTTTTTCGGAGGCTCTTCCACCGGCCTTCCCACTTCGCGTAGCGCCTTGTGGTATAGCCCAGTGGCGTTTCTGTCTCCTACTTCATCCATGTGCAGATACCCTGTCCCTATTTTAAAATTAGAGAAAAGTTTATTGTGTTAGTACAGGATTCCAGTTTTTTATTTTGTTGGTTAATATGTGAGAGAATAAAAAGGGAAAATAAACATTTCTAAAATCTTATCTAAAAAAAAATTTAAAGGAGATTGGTCATTTACGTATTGTGATGACTTGAGCACATTTTCTCATTGTTTCTACTATGAAATTAGTTGTTTCAAAAAAAGTTTTCTGATCTAGTTTCGCGTCCAAATATAGTATTCTATTACGTTGATATTGTTTAATTGTTTTCATTTTTTGTATTAGAGCAATGACACTGTCCCTTGTCTGTTTGTTTGTCTTGCATTCTAACATTACGTGCGCTTTTGTAAAGCTATATGCTTTACACAGCGGGCACTTTGGTATTATTTTGATCATACCTTTCCTTTTTGCTGTTTCTCCCGTGAGCCACACATCATGTAAGTATTTAAATATAATGCTTTGCATTTTTAAGGATTTTATATTGGCCCAGTTTTGCCATGTAGTACCCCATTCTACCCCCCAGTTTTCTCTTTCAACCTTATATCTTGGATTTTTTGTGTAATATTCTCTTATTAATTTGTATGTATTTTTATCCCCTTCCCCTTCCCAGATTTCTTTTTTATCCCTAAATTTAAAAATCAAGTCCTTTATATATTTAAATTTTTTACTTATGAAAAATTTTTTTGTCAAGGCATTATTCAAGAAAATATCTCTTCTATTTCTACTTATGAAACCAAACCAGTATATGTATATTGCTTCCCACGGCATATTCGGGGAAGCTTCAAGTTTTAAAAATCTATTTATAATATTTGCTTCTTGTGACCACTTTAGGTTGGGTAAAGCTAACCCTCCCCTTTTACTTTCCCGATATAGGGTTTCTTTATCTGTATAGTGTAGTTTAAAATTCCATATATAGTTGATTATTTCCTTATCTATTTTATTAAGTAATTTCTGATGTAAATCTAATGATTTTAAAACATAGTTTATATTAGAATAAAAGTAAGTTTTTGCAACTTGTGATCGCTCCATTATACACAGTGGCGTCTGGGCCCAGGTCTCAATATTCTTATCTACTTTCTTTTTTAAATTTTTTAAGTTTTCTACCTCTTCATTTTTGCCAAAGAAAATTCCTAAGGCTTTAACCCTTTCTTTTATTAAGCGGGGTGGGAGCCCAGGGTGGTTCCCTCTCCAGTTTCCTATTTTTAAAATTTCAGTTTTTTCATGATTAATTTTGGACCCTGAAGCTTTACCAAAATTTTCGTATTCCTTTTCCAAATGTTTAAAGGAATTTGGGTCGCTTATGAAGTTTGTACAGTCATCTGCATGCTGGAGCATTTTGAAATCTTCTTTCAGATTTGGGATCTTAATTCCTTCTATGAGTTTATTGGTTCTTATTTTTATACTTAGTATTTCAATCGCTATTACGTATAATAGCATTGATAAAGGACAGCCTTGTCTGACTGATCTCTGTATTTCAAATTTTGTCGTGATACCACCATTAACCTGTACTCTAGCATTTATGTCTCTGTACAGGATTTCAGTCCATTTACGGAAATTTTCTCCGAAACCAAATTTTTCAAGCACTTGTTGCACATAGTTGTGTTCAATTCTGTCGAAAGCTTTTTCTTGGTCGAGAAGCACCATAGCGCCTCTCTGACCTGATTCTTTTATAAATTCAATTATCGTTTTGATGTTTAAAATATTATTCTGTATATCATTCCCAATTGCACCACACGTTTGATTTTTGTTTATTATTTTATTCATACATTTCTTTATTCTATTAGCTAATAATTTGCTTAAAATTTTATAATCATTATTAAGGAGGGAGATGGGCCTCCAATTTTTTAGATCCTTCCTATCTCCCTTCCCCTTATATATTAGTATAATTAGCCCTTCCCTCATTGTATCTGTCATTTTATCATTTCTTAACAGTATATTATTATATAAGGATTCCAAGATTGGCGCTAACTCACGTTGGAATTTTTTTATAAAATTCCCCCGTGAGTCCATCTCTCCCTGGTGACTTCCCTTTGGCTAGGGAGTTAATGGTTTTAACAATCTCTTCTGTAACAATAAAATCATCACATAAGTCTTTATGTACTGATGTAATTTTTCCACATTTAATATCTTTTAAATATTCAGTTATTATATCCCCGTTAATATTCTGAGTTTTTTATAGATTACTATAAAATGAGTTAATTGTTTCCAAAACTTCGTATTTTTTATTTAAAATTCCTCCTTTCTCATCAGTTAACGTGGTCAAATTGTTTTCCTCTCCTTTCCTAAATTCTTCCCTTTTATATAAACCCCTTGCTTTTGTGTATAACCCTGAAAATTTTCCCGCCCTAATTTCTGCACCCTTATTTTCCTGATCCCTTATTTCTTTTAATTTATCATAAAGTATACCTTGTTTTTCCTTTTCTTTTGTTTTTTTAAGCTGTATCAATATCTCTTCCTTTTCCTTTCTCCTCAGTTCACTTAATCTTATACTAAAATTTACTGCTATACTTTTAATTTTCTTTTTAAACTTATCCCATTGCTTTAAGATATCTATTTCTTCTATTAAAAACATCTTATTTATTTGAAATTTTACTTCTTTTATGAATTCTTCATTTTCTAAAAGTTTATTATTAATCTTCCACGTTCCCTTTCCCCATTTAATTCTATTTTTTGTTCTAATCTTTACATCAATTAATTTATGGTCAGAAATTTTATAATCTATAATTTTTGCATCTATATACAGTTCTTTGTTTAAAAAATTCCCATAAAATTTGTCCAATCTGCTTGCTAAACCATTTTTATATTCATAAGTGTATTCAGTTCTAAGTAAGTTTAATTTCCTATATATATCCTCGAATTTATGTTTGTTTAAAAATTCTATCATAGTTTTCCTAAAAATTATGTCGTTAGAAGTCAGATCCCCTATCCTATCAATGTTGTCTCTTATCCAGTTGAAATCCCCTCCTATTACCGTTTCTTCCATCGAAAATTCACTGACATATTTATCTAATTTTTCAATAAAATCAGTTTTTTTATATTTATTTGCTGGGAAGTATGTATTTATTATATTAAAACCGTTTACTTTTACATACAATATTCTCCCTTCTAGCCCACTTTTCTCCTCTATTTTTTCCCAATTTATATAGTTTTTATTTTTTATTATAATGGCTACACCCCCCCTTAACATCATTTCCTATGTAATCGCTTAATAAAACAATTGCATCCATTTTTTCTTCTATATAAGCTATTAGGTCTTTTGTGAAACCATTGTGGGTTTCCTGTATTAAATATAAATCATACATATTATAAAAATTACTCAATTTATCTATTTTTTCTTTATCTACCCCGTTTATATTTACTGATACTATATGGAAGTTTTGTTCCTCCATTTTTTGTTTTCTCTCCCAGGTGGCCATTCTTGCATCTTGAAAGTTTTATATCTAATGAAAAGTTAACATTAGTTTATTTGAAAAATTTATATTTACTCTATTAATTATATATTAATTATTAATTATATATTTTCTTGGGGGTTGGTTCCCCCCTCTGGTTTGTCAATGCTAGATGCATCGTCTTTGTCAGTTGTCAGTTCCGTGTTACATGTCACCATCTCTGTCTCATGTCCTTTTTCAATGTTCCTATCATTTCCGTCATTTCCCATTTCCGTGTCCGTATCCATTTCCATTTCTGTATCTATGTTATTGTCCTTGTCTTCGTTTGTAATATCATTGTCCTTGTCTTCGTTCGTACCGTCATTTTGTTTGTCCGAGTTTTCCGATATGTCCGTTCCTTCTCTGTTTTCTCTTTCTTTTTTCTTCTTTCCTTTCTTTTTTTCCTTTCTTTCTTCAGATGCTAATTCGCCTGGTGGCGTCGGTTCACTGCTGCTACTCGATATTGAGACCGATTTTGCAATCTTCCTTTTCCTTGTCCTTGCTTTGGGTACCGGCGTCGATGTCAACGGCTTGATCCCTATCAGGTCCTGAATCATCCCTATTTCTAGGGAACCCATTTGAGGGGATTCTTCCTCATCTTCATCTTCCTCCGACAGTACGTAGTATTTGTTCAGTTTAAGTATCTCCCTGGCGTTTGTGTTCGTTATACCCGTGCTATTGGGGCTTAGGCAGTTTTCCCACTCTCTCACCTCACTCGGGAGCTCTGTCTCATCGATCGTTTTTCGTTCTGTTGTCTGACTCTCTGATGTCTCTTTTTCAAGGTCGTTTGTATTTTCTTTCTGTTCAACTACTGCGGGTGTGTCCTTTGTTTTTCCCGCCTCAGTCTGCTTGCTTGTACTTTGAGTCTCCTGCTCTTTCCTCACTTGGTCTATGAGTTTGTTTATAGTAGCCTGAAACTCATTGTTTTCCGCTTCACTCAAATTTACGTTTTGGTTATTAACCATATTAGCGTAGGTACGCGGAGCAGGCTGATTTTTACAATCCCTTGGACCGTGCCCTATTTGTTTGCACCTCGGGCATGCGCGATCATATTCGCAGCCCCTGTACCATGTCTTTACCAGGAAACCCATCACGTAGAAGTAAGATGGTATCTTTTTCGCTTCCTCCCTTCTTACTGTTAAAATCCTCACCCCGGATTTAACGTCGTTGAATCCCCATGTGGTGGCCATTTTATTTTCCAATACTTGGGTTTTCAACTTGTTCTCTAACTTGTCAATAACTTCTCTGCTGTGGATTTCCAACGGGAGGCCGGAAACAAACAAGTCCGTTTTTTTTCCCTCCACTTCCCTTATCACCGGAGTTGTCTCTCCCACTTTGGCTTTAATCCCTCTCACTTCGATACTGTCTTGTTGGATTATCTTTTTCCCATAGTCCTTTGAGTATAGTATGAACTTATTTCTTCCTCCATTCTGCAATCCAAAGATCTCATTGACATTTACACCCTGTGTCTTAAGTGCAATTAGAATGTCAGATTGTCTTGGACAATTGTCGGTATCTCCAAAATCAATTAACTGGCACCCCGGGGGATGAAATGCAATTAACTTGTTTCCCTCTACTTTGGTTACAAAATAGTTTTGTAACTTTGTTCCAGTCTTTTTCACCTCGCTTCCCCCAATCTGTTCCTGCGCCATTTGAGATTTAGGTGAGTATGATTAACGTGAGTTATTTTCACCTATAATTTCCTATCAAAAAGGCAGGTCACACATCACTATTTGATTTTGATTTCCCAAACAAACTAAATTTTCTAGTTAACTAGCTGGTCAACTATGTCAAAATCTCAAATATTTGTAAATTCTGTATAGCAAAATGCATACACAGCATACAAAAAATGTTCAAAATACAAAAATGAAAAAATTTTCACAAAAATACAAAAATACAATTGCACCAAAGAAAACTTTGGCACAAGATGCAAAAATGAAAATGAAAAAGAATAATAAATGAAAAGGTGTGGATGAAAATGATCTCACCCTGGCAAAAACCAAAAATCTTCTTCACACACTACACAGTCTGCTTGGTCCTCGCCATTTTGAGATCTACTTACGAATGCCTTTACTTGTCCAACAGGAGTTCCATTGTTTCAATGTATTTTGAAAATTCCCGTTAATACATGTAAAACGAAATCAATGCTGGATTCCCTATGACGGCCGACTTTATTAAAAAAAAAAAAAGAAATCGGCACACTGAAAAGAATCCAAAGGGACCAAACTTGGCTTCCTTATGTCGGCCGACTTCATATGAAAAACTCATGTGTAATCGAGTGTGTATTTGTAATGTGTCGAATTTTGAATTAGTATGGAACCTTAAACTTGAATTCACTGTGCATTAAAATTCTATTACAGTCAAGCCAGAAAAGTCTTTGTGAATGGTTACTTCGACTTTTTCCTTCATGTCAGTGTTAAACTTGAAAGGCCAACGTCTACGGCCCATTTAGAATTGACCCGGGCATTGCCACGCTGTCCTGAGAAAATACACATTAGAGCTACCAACCATAACCGTTTGAGGTGAATCACATGTCAAATAGTCATTTTCAAAGGGATGTGGATATGCATCGTATTTCTCAGATTTTAGGCTGACAAAATCTGAGGAAGAAGTAATTATCTTGGGGAAAAATTAGGAACCGCTGATTTCGATTGGTCAGTTAAATTAAGGCGTACACCTTGGAAGTTATGTGAATTTAAAGGTAACGACTTTGGTCAAAATTCTATAGTGAGAAATTTTCCTGAGAGAGGCAAAGTTCGACTCCGGGGGAACCTAAAGAATAGTGTTTTCCTCGTTAATAGGTAAAGGGGCCAGGTGGCTGTCTTGAAAGGAAAGACAGGCTATAGTGCTAAGACGCACGATTTGTGAGAAAAGAAAACAGCATTAAGGTACGCAATTTTAATTTTCATGTAATTTTCTATTTTATTTGTCTTGTTTATGCAAATGTGTTTGATATGACTAGGATTCATACTATGTATCGTTTATTCGATTTCATGGTAATCTGTTGATATGCTAATGTTGTTATGCAATTTATTTCTTTAATTTTACAGTTCCTAATTCATTGAAAGAATTACTTGATTGCATGCGATCCAAATTTTCAGATGTGTAGGATTTCATAGGGATATATGAATTACTTTTCTTTGTCTGTTAGTACGATACTGATTATCGTGAGTCAATGATAATTGCATATTTATATATGATTTTGAAATACTTAAAGAAACTTGTAGGTTAGGGATTACTGTGAGCTAGAATTTAGTGAATCTTATGCAATAGTAATCGAACATGTAACTTATTGAATGGAACTGACTGGTTAGATGTAAGGAGCCATATTGTAGCGTATGCAGAGATATACGGTATGGTTTAAGATACACCGCTCACATGTTAATTTGTTGTCCGCTGCTGGAAGCAAAGATGATGATCTATCGAATTAGGTCAGACTTGGATGTATATTACAGGAGCGATTGCAACTAGAGATAACGATTGTACCTTACTCGAAATACAGTCTAAATTTGTAAGGACCATTAATTGTTAAGGTCACATTATAACATAATTTACGCAGTGTTTGGATAGCTAGTTTATGCTTTCTGAGTAACGAACGCGAAAGAATTTTTTATATGTATAGAAAGTGATATATACAGAGGCTTAGTGGTAATCTTGTCATTCAGGGAAACAGCTCCCAGAAACAGACGGGGACAGTCCGAAAGACGGAAGTCCGGAAAGAAAAGAAGAGTTCGGAATAGAAAGATCAGAGGAAACACAAGTATACACGTGGAGGTGGGGAGACGTGGGATACACGGCGTCAAGAGAGGAAGCGACGCTAGGTGATGCGAATCAGGCGTGGACATTGCGCTCTTTTCACCACTCGGCACCATGATGAACGAATCTGTAATTGAGCACTGCTATTAACTTCCATGAATGTAAATCTGTTGAATTGAAGTTGCCAATTTTAGTTTATGCATTAATTAATTAAAATCTATCTTATTCTTCTTGTTTAAGGGGGCTCGTATTGTATTATTTCTTCTCAATAGTCTTGCTCAGTTCTCTATTGACGTTCTATCTATCCACTCACACCGGGCAATAACATCGAGGGAGGTCATCTTCTAGATAACGATCGCCAAATCTAATTAACCATCCCCTCTTTCTAACAGAGGGAACGTTACAGTATTATATGCAACAGTGTTACAACCTGAAGCCTAAAATTAAATATATTTGTTATAATATTTCTTGTACACTACCCTTAGAAAGATGTATACGTATTCTGTAGAATATTGTTTTATAAATCAATATTGACTTAAACTGAGAATGTCGTTGTGCAGATGCATATATTTTTTTAGCATAAAAAATGTATATAAATATTTTAATTAGAACGAGCAAGATGTCAGTTTGTGTTTTCTCTCATATATATGTACTTTATGAAGTATGATTATTTACTTTGAAAGAATATCAAGATAGATTGTTTAAATTTAGTTTTTCCTAAACCTATCTTACGTAGTATCTACTTGTTGTTTGAAGAAAAAGAACCTGTTCCGACTATTGTTAAGTTGGGCCGAATTGTCTTTCGAGTTGGGTTGAATTGTCTTTGGGCCAAATTGACTATAATCCGGCATAAATGATACAAATTTCCCATCCCTCACCCTATTCGATCTCACAGCTTGAATCCACTTTTTTCCTGGTAAAAAGGGTCTTTCGGAAAAAGAAAGAACCCTTTATCCCATATGCACTCTTTTGGTTACATCCATATGCAACAGATTGCACCATATTTGCTGTACAAAAGCACGATCGTATGATATATCACATAGACATTTACGTGGGGAAATTAAACACTTGAATGGCTAGATTGAATAGAAGGGATAAATGTACGTCATATCCGTTTTTGGCACGCGGGAAATACCGATTGTTTATGGAGATTGCCGAATAATTTTTTCATTTAAAAAAGCGGATTTTTAAGTCTAATTAAACATTTTTATGGTGTGCATACATAACAAATGCGTTTTGCTTATGACTATAATAATATCACACGTTTGTACAATATAGGTGGCCAGTGACCTTTAAGTCGATGGAAAGACTGCGTTTCTATAGGTCATTGGGAGTAGAATTTACTTGTCAAAGATACCTAGAATTTTTGGGAGATAGCGATCTTTGTCATATAATCACTATGCTTAGAGTGGGGAACTTGCCAATCAGAGGTAATACGGGAAGATATGAAATTATTTGCTGTGAGGAAAGATTGTGTCAAATTTGTAACGTTAACATCGATAATGAATTCAATTTTATTACTCCTTGTCCGCTATATGGAGAAATACGAAGAAAATATTGACCCACCTTCGTATATAAAAATCCAACTTTAGACAAATTTAGTTTTTTTATATACAAATTGATACTAACAAAATTCTGATGACTAATTTAACAATGTTTACTATAAAAGCCTTGAAGATTAGAGAAACGGTTTTATTAACGACTCCTGCTACATAAGACTTTAAATCAATATCACAAGTTTTATGGTTACCCTTAAATTCGCTTGTGTGATTACTGTGTGGTATATACTTGTGTGATTACTGTGTGGTATATACTTGTCTGATTACTGTGTGGTATATACTTGTATAACCCAGTTCGAAAAATGCAATAACGATTACTTTCATGTATATTACTTCCAATAGATATGATGTTCTTTTGTTACGCACTATAATATCTTTTTGTACCGCATGATGTATGGACATGTATCATGGGCCAGTGGCCTGTATTACAAATAAACGCAATTATTATTATTATTACAAACATTAACCTTCACATCAAAGCTTCACGAAAAAGTATCACAAATAATGTGTACATCAACACCTTTATGAATATATATTTACAGACTTTTACCGAATCTCTACCTATGAAGTGTTGCATTGATGGGTCAAATCTTGCTGCTACGTGGCTCTTAATGCAGTATTTCTGGTAATGTCAACCCTTTCTGCTACGTTACACTTAACTGAGCCTGCATGCACATATCAAACCTTAGTAATATATAAAACCAAGATCCCTTATTTTGTTTAATCCTGCAAATGTAGCAATGCAGGGATACACGGGCTTCAGTCATTGGCATATTTAAAAATGATGTTTTAGAAGCTTCTTTAGGTTCTACAAAAATACAGAATAAAACATGAAATATTGTCATAAACTCTGTGTGTGTGTGTGTGTGTGTGTGTGTGTGTGTGTGTTATTTTTATTTACGTCTCCACCACAAACTTTGTCGGTTGATGCAAATCAGCAAACTCCGTTCACCACTCAACCTGCTTGAGGTTAAGACCTTCACAGTATGAAATCTGAAGGCCGATATTACGAAACTTGAGCGGAATCATATACATTCGCAGCAAGGGAAGAATGCCGATGAAGCCTTCTTAGTTTCATCTGATCAACTTTCACGGCGTCGGAGAGTCCCATATCACTTTCCATAGTCCTCCAGTCATACAGAAGAGATAAATTCTGTCAGTAACAAAATAAAAATTGCTCTAATGCCCTAGTATATCTTAAGCAGTCAGTACTATGGAAATAACGTTACACACAAAAGGGCTGTTGTTTGATATTCGTCTATTCCACAGTACGTGATGTGTTTCTCATCTACATATAAATCAAAATACTGTCCAGAATATGACTGTGGTCTAATGAACTCGTAATCTTTTGTTTAAGTGAAGGGTACAAAAACGAAACAGGAAGAAAAAGAAGAAAACATAATATGATTTCACTTTTTTTAAGCATGGATGCAAATTATCTATTTGTAAAGTGATGGTGTAACATAGGGGAAAGTGATAAAAGAATAATAAATGTAATTTCTCTAGTAAACCAACCATTCTTCTAAGATACTAATGAAAAAATACATGATTTAAGAATCATCTTTATAAGAAAATATTTTTTATAGAAAAATAAACAAAAATAAGGTAAAGGTGAAATGGTGTATATAAAAAGTTGTTGTATTCTATGTCAGCTAGAATATGATGATACACTCTCCAAGATACACTTAAAAGTTCTTTTATTTATTTAAGTTATCTTGTTACGTTTGATTCAGAAGGTTTACACATCCCCGTAATAGAAATTGTCTTATTTCTCTTTGATAGAAATATTTTACTCATCCCCCTCGTGATAGTAGTAACAGTAACAATAAACTCTCTCCTATTATTTCCTTATTAATTCATTCTATATTTCCTCCATAAGGAGATTTTCAGATAGAGACATTACCAACAAGAGAAAGAACAGAGAAAGCACAAGTAAATGATATAAAAATAATATACAATCATCAGCAGCAGCAGATATGTAAGCTGACCAATCATTGTACTAACACTATTTTCAAAAGAGTTGTTGCCCTTTTTGGACTTAAGTAACAGTTGGATGTAATACATTACAGACGACTGTGAACTCGGCTAGACTTGCAGGTTTTGATGGATTTCTGTAGTACTTGTTACATATTATGATTGTTATCTGAAGATGTGCATGCCGACAAATAATCAAACTCCCACTATTTTGTAAGAGTTATTGCCGTTTTTGATCTACATATGTCTCCAATATATTACACATTTTATGACTGGAATTAATCTTACACTTAAAAATGTATTTGATTATTTATTTGCACATATCAGGGTCATCGTATGAAGATGATGACACTGATTAATCATTGTACTGTTGTGATTTATTGTAAGATATTTTGTAAGACTTACCGTATTTTTCCCATCTAAACAAATCCTAATCTCCGGCATGACGGATACCTGACAAGCACAATAAAATTTCATCTTATTTCGACCTTTGTAATCCCCGATGTTGCATTTCGTGTTAAAAAGATTCGTCGTTAGTAACCATTAGTTCCAAATGATGTTCATTTGATGAACATGAAAGCTAAAATTTGATTGGTAAAACAAAAAGTCAACAGAACATGACCTCGTATGGGTGCCTGTCAGATGGCTTTACTGACAAGTAGATCTCAGTTTCAGTCTGATTGCCTTTTTAACTTGCAGCTGATTGCAACTAACCTCATAGTTTTTCAGTTACGACTGTATTTTAGACTAATCTCCATAATGGGGGGGTGCATGATGCTTGAGAGGTGGGGCTATATTTATCCAGAATTTGAATACTCTGTGTAAATGGCCAACTGGCCAACATTATGACTAGGTATAAAATCTCGTTCGTTCTTTGGATTATAGTCGTATATTGCCCTTAGGCATGCACGACTTGTTAGTTTGCCTGTGTTTGCGTGCTATTTAATTTGTACGATTATCCGCTATTCCATGCCACCAGAGCAAGTCACAGAAAGCAAGGGCGCCCGGAACGTCCCCATCCGTCTTCCGACCAAGGCTTTGACCTTGCACACAAGCAGCATACTCAAGTCAGACAAGTTTGTTGCGAATCTCTGTCCAGTCTCCTATTTTGTGCGGAACTCTCCTTACCTTAACGACAAACATGTGAGAGTCACATTCGAGTCGAATAGTCCCGAGTTTTGATTTTCCTACCTTGTGATAGTCATTGCTTTTCGTGTACTATGCACACTTGTAATTTTCCGAGAGGTTCGCCGAATCGCATTGGCTTGCGGCAGTCGTTGACACTTGCGATCTAAATCCGGGTGCTTCGGCGCCGTCAGTTTGCAACAACACCAATCGATGTCCTTTCAGGGCCACCATACAAGGTGTATTCTAAAGAGGGCTTTCTTGGGTCAGAATGATAATTTTTTGGTGGATTGGGGGGGGGTGGAAGGTAGGTGTGTGGTGTTCTGTGTGTCAGTTATAGATGTATATGTACTTTGTGTGCTATACTGGTAATGTGCTATAAGATTGTGTGTTTCTCTTGTGGTATATATTTCAGATTTGCCCTCTTGATCTTATGTTATTTATAAATTCTATCATGTTATTGTATGTTCTCCTAGGATTTTGTTTCTGACATCTAGTAACTCCGGGTATGTGCTACGTTCTCCGGTGTTTTTCTGCTTGGTATGTAGCTCTACTCTTTGTAGGTCGTAATGAGTTCAGGTGTTAAGCACATGTTTGAGTGTTTTGGGAGTTGGGCGGTGGAGGCAGTTTGTGTTTGTAAGTCCCTTTATGTATTTTCCTGCACATCCTGCCAATAAGGTTCTGCCTGTCGTTATCCTATTTATTATAGCTGCATCGTATGGATTTTTGAAGGTCGAGTACTTCCTGTTCCTAGTTGCTTTCTTTCCTCTGTTGTGCATTTGTATAATTATAATCTATGATCCTGCCATATTGCGTTTACTTTGTTCCGGATGATACTATTTATTTCAGTGACGTTGTAAGCGAGTTGTTTAGTCATGGGTTCATTGAGATTGTTTCTCGCTTCTGCGTCTGCGTTTTCGTTTCCTGGAATTTGCATGTGGGAAGGGATTGGTACCAATTCTACTTTTTTTATGGGTTAGAAAGAAAGAAAGCAGCTACGACCCAAACACTTCTTAATCACTGAATTGCTGAGTTCTGAGAAAAATCTTTTTCCAAGAAAACTTTCTTAAATGAGTGTCGATGTCCTGATTATATATATTGGTGACATCTACTGATTCCCCTAACACGAGTTCCAGTTAGTTTGTTCAAACTTCCATCGTGGTGGAAGTGACGTATTAATGTGTGGTGCTCTGAGTTGCATGTCAGTATTTATGGGAAAGTGTCTCTCCCTAGTGTGTCTATGTTGTCTACCTGCCATTCAGTTGTCTCTACCAATTTTGGCGTGCAAAAGAACAGGTCGATAGCCAATGTTTGTCGAGAGTGGTGTCCGTTATTTAGTAGTACCAAATTGCATTATTTGGCCCATTTTGCTACAATTGTTCTTTAACGTCAGTTTTAGTGTTTCCCCACAGCTCGTTATGTGCATTAAAATCTCCTCATATGAGTGCCCATTCACCGAGTTCTTCTGTCATTTTGTTAATATCGTCTATTGCTAAGTTTAGTTGTTCACAAGTTCCATATAAGTTAACTATGACGATATGGTTGTTTTGAGTTTTGATTTTTATTGCTTGAACTTCAAAATCGCCTGTTGGTCTTAACTCTGGTATCGCGTAGTTTTCTGATGTGACTCCATCTTTTAGTTATATTGCTATCCCCCCCCCCCTCCTCTAGCAGCTGCTGATCTGTTTCATAAATATATATTATTATATCCTATGATGTTTGGTGTATTTGTGGTGTCGTTTAAGTGAGTTTCCTGAAGACAGATTACACATGGGGGGGGGGGTGCCGTTAACATATTATTAAGTTGGTCGTCGTGGGCTCTTAGCCTATAAAAGCTCGCAACGATCTCATCTCTTGCTCGATTATATAAGGTGAAACTGTTACCAACATACATGTATTTCGACATTATTCGTGGATGAAATTTCAGGTAACGAATTGCTTGGTTCTCTTTCTGTCATTTCTTTCTATTTATTTTCCTTTTCGCGACTTCTTATTATTCTGCCAATCGATAAATGAAACTGTTATAAAAGTCAGAAACAAGTACCTAGCCTATGTGTGCACCCTAAGTAGAGTTGTATTTCTCATGAAATTTGGTTTATTATAATCCTATCAGTCCTACATAACGTAGAATATTTTGCTATGTTTACACTAAAAATACTTTATCCACTAAAACAGATTACACCAGATTCTTGTGGTAATTTCTATTTCAAATGTCTTGCTATGCCATATTTGGATATTTCCTACGATATTTAACTATCAATACATAACACAAACAGCAAGCAAACGATTTATTCTTACGGGATTCTTTAGAGAGAATGCGTTATTGAAATGTAAAATAAGCTGTTATGTACATTCATAGTTAAAATTAACATGCCATTGTATGCTGAAATGTTGATATAATGCGTTTCCATTGTCGATTTGGTATGCTTTACTTCCTTGAAAAGCATCACCCAAAGTAGTTTGTGGTAGGCTCAGATTGCTCTCTGCTGTCAGTGGTACGGTCTCATCTAGATTGCAAACGTCAGTCAGGCGGAACCAAACTGTAAACTGGGTCATCTTTCATGTATAATTCCTGTCACTGTAAGATACATATAATTTCTTCACTTCTTTTTGTCGTTTATTCCATTTCGACTTTAATTCCCTTCACATGACAGAGTTATGAAAAGCTGTGTACAGAACGAAATTATATCATCATTTCAAAAGTATGCTGCACATTAGCCAATGTTAAACATTCCCATCAGCTATATGATTTTGGACTTTACTGACTCTATGAAATTTTGACTATATTGACTCTATTGGCTTTTTGACTTTATTGATTTTTGGCTGCAGTTGATGTGCCAAACATTCTCATTATTAACTGCCTTTAAAATTTATTAATGCTAACTTATTTTATATATGTGCATAAAATAATGCATTAAAGTCATTTTGAAATTTGAAGAATAACTTTCTACGTGTTCAGATATGTCAGATATTGACATCATTCTGACTAGCTCAGAGAAGAACACTATTTCAAGTAAAAGATAAACTAATAAATGTAGTTAAGATCCCGTTAAAGTCTCTTTTAAAATCTTTATAAATCAGAATTATTTACTAAAGCAATGTGTCACTTGGCAAAGTCATTTGAAATGAATAGGTATTAAATGTTATATAGGACTGTATTATTATAATTGCTATTTTAGAAAGTGAACAGGATGTGGCAGACCAAACTCACAAGTGCAGCTATAACAAGGCACATTCAGATGGTAGGGCTTGGAAAGATCTTGAGAGTTGTCCTATCTGACAGAAAGAACAGTCCACAAGTCTACAATGATTTGTTTACATCTCCCCAAGGCAGAAGTTAGCTTTCATTTCCTAATGTGAACTTGCAATTTTATCCGAGGCTCAATCCAAAGGTCTTCACAGAAACACAGGCAACACTCTTCTGAGCGAAGGGAATTAAACAAACAAATGTTAATGAATTGAATGGAATACCCTATTAAGGCTACAAATTGATGACAATGAACGCCTTTATTAAAACGCCTAGCAACGACTCAACCTCCATTGGAAAATATAAATAAATTGTTTCAAAAAAAATTACATTTACCCAGTCATACATTGATTTAAACACTATAAATCGATTATGACATTAAATTCACTGCAAAAGACCTGTTATAAGCTTACAATGTCAAGGGTAATAATATGTTAAATGTGTTTGGAGTTCTGAGTAACAATCCTGTGTAAGTGAATGAAATATTGTTTCAAAAATTATTTTATCCCGTGTGTGATTACTCTTGATAGGTTATAGTAATAATTTGCAATTTAACAAATGCGAAGTGTATTTTATAGCGCAAACTTCTGCCAAATAATGATTGATTCTGGGGAGAAAGGGCGCTTTTCGCAATTGGCACTATTTGTTTTCTTTAGGGGAAAATGACACAATTAATGCAGGAGATATTTTAGTTTTATTATCATCACTTTGTATTATAATAAAGCAATATACTATCAACAAAAATTTAGAATATTTTCCTTCACTAATCTGCAAATTGACTTGGAAATTTGTTGAGAAATATTTGTTATATAAAATCAATATTTTAGTGTCAGAACGTTTCGTACTAAAATAAATGGATTAAATTTAATAAGTTCTCAATTGATAAAGATCAAGTTTTTGCTTCGGCTGTATCAAACATTGCCTCAAAGTACCCGCATTTACATCCGTTTGCATACCACCAATGTATTAATTAGCTGACTTCAATTGAGTTGGGACTGCAAATGTTATGCATGATACAAAGCTATCTGGTGAAAGTGACACCACTGGTTTTCACAGTATGTAAACCAATAATGTCATATATATCAGGACGTTGAATAAGTACATCGAAGAGATTATGAAGTAATGATACTTGTCTGTAGGCCCCGAAAATCAGATCGATGTTACTGTAAATGTCTATCAGCGAGTCCCTTATCTTGAAAAACCCATAAACATCTATAGTAATTGATCATGTTTTAAATATTTATCATTTGATACACATTTGTAAAGTTTCGAAACCATTAAATGTTTTGGGGGGTGGGGGTGAATTAAAACTATTTTATTATTTTAAACTATTTACTATATTAAACAGCCAATTCCCCATAAGCCTCCATTCTGAGAAGTCATATAAGACTTAACATATACAAATGTAGTAGGTACACGTTAATGATTCCTATATATATTTCTACTTAAATCAAAATCCACTCAAGGATGAACTGACTGCAATGCTACGTATTAATTAATTCAGATATATGTTTTAATTGGCCCTAATAAAATACAGAGTTTCCGCAGCCTGGATAATAAAAATGTCATATACTATTGAAGTCTGGGAAGAATTTATGGCCACTTAGTGCCAGGTATGATACTTTGTTAATTTGAAGACTCAAGCCTACTCCTTAACAAGCCATAGAATATGATGACGATGTGTTAGTTTCATAGATCTTTTAATATTTCTACCCGTTGATAAATTCGATCAAACGCAGATGCAACTTCAGTTGCTGTCTTTGTTGATAGCGGTTCTGCTTCTTTATATCTACTTGCAACGTCAACGACAGTTAACGCCTATTTGTATGTGCGTGATCGACGTCTACCAATTTTAATAGTGTCATGTGGTAAAAACAAAATATCTGCTTGATGAACTTCGTTGGGAGTGCTAACATCAAACTACGCGTACTGAATTTTATTAGGTGGACGTAGATAGATTACTAATCGCTGCTTTGCCTCTCCAATATCATCTTGGGCTATAATAGACCGATTCCATTATTTTAATAATCAGTTGATTAATTACCAGCCCCTAGGACTAGTTTACCTTTCATTGCAGATTTTACCTGAAAGCTAGCAAGTTCTTCTCTGAGAGATTTATCAGGTATAGAATTTAACGCATGAATCAACTTCACATCTGCGAGGTGCCTTTGTTGTATATCTTTGCCTTTATATGCAACATCATGAATATGACACGCTTGATCAATTGCGTTTATTGTTTACTCTCCAGGTTTTGGTTGGTCTTGGTTATCGAGTCGGATATCAAGACGAGTTCCAGGACCACAGTAATTATGACCATGCAGATGTTTCTCACCAGGGTACTTCGCCAATGGAGTTCCTGGTAATTTTCTCAACAAAGCAGCAATATCACCACCGGTTTTTGTTTTCGACGAAATAAATCTAAATTTGTTTGTGCCACATCGCTCACATTTACCTGTAAGAGCACGTTTTTTATTTTTATTTGTCACTGTAGTTAATCCACTAGTTGGCGTGGGTGCTCTACATCGAACAAAATATAAATCCATGATATAAATTATTATGGATATAATTGACTTCTCAGCGACACGAGCGCGTGAGCCAGTTAAACATCATCCAGCACTACCAAATTTTATAAGGATGATAATAATTGGACCATCTGGGTCTGGTAAAACACAATTATTACTTAATCTGATAATGAGATGGCTCATGTGGGATAAGTTGTATTTAGTGGCACCATCCGTAGATGACCAGCGATGTTATGAAGTACTTAAAGATTTTAACGAAAACGCAGTCGTTGTATAAAGATGGTAATGATGTAATCGATTTTATCACTGATATTGATGAAGTTCCATCTGTGGATGATCTCGATGGACGCATTAATAATCTCGTAGTATACGATGATGTTATGCTGGACAGACAAACAAACCCAGCTAGGATATTCTCACGAGGTAGACATAAAAACACAGACGTGATTTATGTTACCCAGCGATACACACAAATACCAAAAGTGATCAGAGATAACTGTAATATTTTAGTTGTGTTTAACGGAGTCGATACACATAATTTACGAAACATTCATCAAACTTGATGTTCAGGGGATATGGACATGATTAAGTTTAAAAACTTCTTTGCGCGAGCACAAGCTATTCCGTCTAGATTTATCACAATAAATTTACATCATCCTAGGTCAAGGTATCGTGTAGGTTTTGATAAAAGTTTTGGTTAATTACAGCAGCAGAGAGGGTGAACGACAACGAGTGCGTGTGCATGTCGCAAACGAACATGCCTAAAATTTGAAGAAAAAAAAATACGTCAGCGAACGAGTAACAAGAAAAGCTAATTGGATTTGTTTCCCCTTGTATGGAAATATGATTGGTTAGAGGTTTCGGTTTGAGGTTATTGACCTTACTTTTTAGCCTTCGTAGGAACCTTTATTTTTGCAAACGGAACCCTCTAAAATGTTGTAGGGTTCAGCCTCTCTGCTGCTACTTATCAAAGATAAAAAATTTTATCAAGAAGAAAATGTATGTATGTTTATCTTTTTATTTCTTTTTGTTATTTTTATTAGGGTTCCTTTTGTTTTGATGGGATCGTACTTACTTAGATTCCCGTTGTCTGGTTTCCACTAGTACTGTCCCCTGGCCTAGAATTTATTTCAGATTAAAAAATTGTTTGTACTCCCCTCCTCAGGCATTACACCTTATTGATGGTTTCCATGCCTGTTGCTTTTTTGGGGGGTGGGGGTTGCTGATTTTTATCATCCTTGCTAGGGATCGATATATATTCATCCATTTCATATATACAAAGAAGATCGTGGTACATATTTTGTGTTTCTTGCTATTATTCCATTGCTATATATTTCTTGACTCTACTATTTGGATCAAATCTTTTATGAATCCTTTATTTTTCTATTATTATTTTATTAAAAATTAAAATACGAAGCAGAGAAAGAATACATAATTTTATATAAGAGTTACTTGATTTTTCGTGATGGCAGGTGAGAGGTAAGGGGTAGAATAGCTCTAGCAGTTGAGGTCCGACTGAGCTTATAAAAGAACCAGACCCCTATTGGAAGTGATATATCCATCCGCTGCTGTACCAGCGGCTTTACGAAGATGACCAGAAGAAATGGAATTTCATCTTTTTCGATTTCGAATGCATGCAAGAGACCGGCATTCACATTCCTAATTTCTGCGTAGCTCATCGAGAGTGAGGAAGTGCATCCAAGAACCATCTTTTGTCATTGCACCCACTGTAGCAAGATTCCTGGAGGAAGTGAAAATATCCTTCGGGGACCTAACACTTTGACCGATTTTACCCAATGCTTCTTAGACCCTATCGACGAAACGTGGAGTGAAGAGGACATCGAACGTTATGGAGATTGCCATCGCTATGCTACGGTGATGGCTTACAATTTCTCGGGATACGATGGACAATTTCTTCTCAAATACTATAAGAAACAAAGCACCGAACGTCCTAAAGTCACTTTGAACGGAGCCAAACTCATTTCCATGAAAGTGGGACAAGTGCAGTTTAAAGATTCGATGAGTTACTTGGCCATGCCTTTAAGTCGAATGCCTAAAACGTTTGGAATGACAGAAATGGCTAAAGGCTATTTCCGCACTTTTTTAATACCGAACCCAATCAACATGCCGTCCTGCCACATTTGCCTGATGCTCACTGCTATGACTCCAACAACATGCGCACCAAACAAAGAGAAGCTTTCTACTCTTGGTACCACACTCACGCCTCAGACCCCTTCAACTCTCAAGAAGAAATGTCAAAGTACTGTCGATCGGACGTGGACATTTTACGGCGTTTCTGTGGAAAAGTTCCAGAACTGTTCTTGGAACACGGAGGGATCAATCCTTTTAAAAAAAAAAAATGCCTGTACCATTGCCAAAGCGTGTTCCTTAGTGTACCGCAAACGATTCATGCCCGAGACGACCTGTCTCTCATTCGTCCTCAAACGACCAATTTTGTCAAACGCCGTTACTCGGTCAAAACTCTACGCTGGCTACATTATTTATACGACAAGGAGGACAAATGGATCCAACACGCCCGAAACGAAGGAGGTGTAAAGACCATTGGAACGTATTCGGTGGATGGCTGGGACTTAGAAAACCCTAAGATCGTGTATGAGTTAAAGGTTGCTTATTTCACGGATGTCTGACCTGTTACCCTCGAAGTAACACTAAAAATGAGTTTTTTACAACGTACGAGGCCACTTGTCAACGGCACTTGAAGTTAGAACAGCAAGGATACCAAGTCGTGGAAATATGGGAACACGAGTACAATCACCGTTGAAAACCGATCCCGAATTTAAGCACATCGTGGAAAGTTACAAGCTGGTGGACCCTCTGAACCCGCGGGAGAGTTTGTATGGAGGACGGACGAATGCCACCTGTTTGCTGTACCACGCTAACGGGGAGAAACGAGAAGAAATAAAATACCTGGACGTGTGTTCGCTGTATCCTTAAGAGTGCAAATATTGTCACTTTCCCGCAGGGCACCAACAATTGTTGACGGAATACATCGACGTGGACAACATTCGACAATACGAAGGATTGATTAAGTGTGAAGTCTTGCCTCCCACGGACTTATACCATCCCGTTTTACCTCGCCATTGTCAAGGAAAACTTATGTTTCCATTGTGCATTACTTGTGCTGAAACGTGCAACCAAGACCAACCTTGTCATCACACCCAGGAAGAACGCGCCTTGACAGGAACGTGAGTCAGCGTGGAATTGTTCAAAGCTCTGGACCTGAGATACCAATTGTTAGAAGCGTACGAAATTTACCACTTTACCAGGACAGAAGATTACCACAAGGGTGACCAGACTCAGAAAGGCATTTTGCGGACTACGTGGATGCCTTTCTGAAACTGAAACAAGAAGCCAGTGGCTATCTTTCCTGGTGTCACACCCCCGAAGATCAAAAGAAATTGAAAGAGAAATACTTTCAGCAAGAAGGCATCGCTTTAGATCACATCAAGAAAAACGAACGACACCTGTTAGGAGATCGTGTGCTGTATTTTGATACGGACAGTTGCATCTACATCGATCGAGTTGGTCACCGTCACCCTGACATCGATGGAGATCGTTTAGGAGCCTGGACGGACGAGCACCCCGACGACAAGATTCTATGTTTTGCTAGCGGCGATAATAAAAATTACTGCTACGAATACCGAGACCAATAAGGAGAAGTGCACACCGAGTGCGAAGTGAAAGGATTGACTCTAAATCATCGCACCAGTCAGGTGGTGAACTTTGGCGTGCTGAAAGAAGCCTTGCAGTCTGGAGGGGATAAACATTTTAAAGTGACCACCTACGAACCTCACAAGACTGTGCGTTTAGCCACACACCAAATCGTCAGTCGACCCTTAGAAAAACTGTATCAAATCGTGTACCAGAAGCGAGTACGGCTTCCCAACCAATTCACTTTACCGTACGGGCACGTCGATATTGGTGAGCATATAAAAATGGAAAATGTCCAAGACCGATAGTTCATTTTAACTACAAACACCAAGCGAGAAAGATGAATCCTTTCAAACAGACACAATTCAGGTTCAATCATTCTCAAGTGGAGATTGATGCTGTGCCTTGCGATTGCAGGGATGCCATACGCTGTGATCTCAGTGATTCAGCAGGACATAATGGGAACTTCGATATAACTACTATTACTACTAATATGCCTACCATGGAAAGTGATGCTGTGAGTGTCAAACCTGACGGATGCGAAAGCGCTGCCACTCGTTATCGTGGTCTCTTTCCTGGTTGTTTTCCTCAACGTGAAACCATGCAGCTATCACGCTACGGATGTCATCAAACCTGAGCAAAACTACTTCGAGTTTCACCGTACCCTCATCGAAATGAACCTGTGAAAGAAGAATATTCGTTCCCTGTGCGCTTGTCTGAATCCTGCAACTTTGAAAGTCGATTCCAAACCTTCCAAAAGAAGTGGCCTAAATATCTGGGAGGACCGACCCCCGAAGAATTTGCCAGAGCTGGATTTATCTACTTGGGTGAAGGTAACAAAGTCAAGCGCTTCAGTTGCGGTTTGTCACTTCACGAGTGAGAGCAGAAAGATTCAGCTTACCTAGAACATGCTCGATGGTCCCCGCACTGTCTCTACCTACCTTTAGTGGGACCTTAGTAATCTCTTCATGGATACTTTACAAGAGAACATTTGTGGTTTGCCTATGGTGTTGAGAGAACGCACTTACCGAGAGTTTGTCAAAATACAAGTCAAATGCAAAGAACAATTGCATCCGTTACGTCACTAATGTTTAAACAACTGGTACCTGAATACTAAAAGAGGACTAATTCTGATGGAATCGTTCCAAGAATCAGACATTGATCACCTACCCAAGGACGAGAAGGATTGGTTTGCTACTGATTTTATTTACTACAAGGTAGACTTACTGCAACGAATTCCTGAGGAAGAGTTAGAGGGTTGCCAAAATCTTTTACATAATCTAATCTTGGTTCTTCTGTACGGTGTGTGGTGTGCAAGTTAGTGACTAAACAATTTAGATTCGCCACTGGAGTACGATCAGCTCTGTGCAGAAAGTACACTTATTGCCTCCAACAAAAGAAAGACATTGCTGTTAATGTCTAGTTTAGAAGAGTACATTCAGAATCTACCTCTGGAGCTGAGAGAACGCATTTACCAAGAGTTTGTCAAAATACAAGTGAAACGCAAAGAACAATTGGATCCTTTACGTCACCGATGTTCGAATCACTGGTACCGGAATAGTATAAGAGGACTGATTCATTTCAAAGTGTTCCAATGGTCAGACATTGATGAATTACACGGGATTCAGAAAGCTTTGGATGCTACTTATTCTACTTACAAGGTGACCATAGTACACCGAATTCCAGAGGAAGAGATAGAGGATTACCAAATATTTTACACGAAAAAATCTTGGTTCAAGAGGAAACTTTCCATGCGACGTGTGGTTTGTGAGTTAGTGGCTAAACAATATTGGTACGGTACTGAAATAAAACCGCTTCTGTTCAAAACGTACATGTATTACCTTCAACAAAAGAGGGTATAAAAACTTGTTACCATTCCACGACCTTTATCATTAGTGATACAACAATTGCCGTGGAAGAAAATCAATGAGAGTATTCACACTGTGGAGGATTACCAACGCTTTCTACGAGAACTGAGTCCAATGAATTTGGGTCGTCGTGTGGTGTATGTCTTAGTGACTTCCTTTCTGAGATTTCGTTTACCAGCCGATTCCTTGTGGGCTCTTTACGATCTGTACCTCACAATACCACCAAAACATGAGGGTGGTACCTTTAAATGTACACGAGAGACTCATTCTGTTAAAATCCTTGCGCTTTTATCTGGATACTTCTCTACCTGTCAGAGAAAAAAGATTCGTCAACTTTTAGTCACTGAGGATGTTTACGAAGATGTGTGCATAGCTTCTGACTTGCACCCTCACTGGCAAGATGTACGTGACTGGAAAAGTTTTGATTTCGAGGCTTGGACAAAAAAGTGGTTCAATATGGCAACGATTTGCGTTAATGACTTCAAACGTTCAGTGAAAAAGTAACTTTTAAACCTGTGTTAACCGCAGTGTCAAAAACAACCGACATCGAGGAAAGTCACCCCATTCAGGACAGGACCATCATCGACATGTACATCCCCGAAAAGTCATTCCGGGAGGACACCTGTGTAACTGCCAAGTGGTGTAGAGACTCTAAGAATTTTACCCAGTGTCCCTTGGACTCCGCACCTTCGTCGCAAAAGATGTTATACAGTCACTTGTTTATATTCCACTTTGATCGTTTTGATATGTATTTTATCGATGTACTTTGGGTTTTATGTATTTTTGTCTTTCGTGTTCAATTTTAAATCTTTTGAAATAAACGTGTCCTGACAAGTATAAAAACTCTTGTATTATATGTGGTCGTTTCAAAAGTGACATCACTTTCACTATAGCTACTTCTGTTCTCTCTGCTACCTCTTCCTCCACTTTCAAAGTCATCGACGAAAACATAGATCGTGCTAGTTGGGAGACTCTGTATCTTCGCCATCCCTTTAACATGTTAATTGCTGAACGGTTGAGGAGAAACCAAATTTGTCAAACGTTTGTTCGAACGTAAAAGTCGTTTGATCGATCGTCCACCTCAACGTATCGTGTGGTGTTACAAAAAGTAGCAATCTGCCTACAGCCTACTGCGAGAACGTCAAGGAGATTCCATTATGTTTGTGGAAGGCATTCCTGGCAAGGACTACGGGATCGTGTCTGGCCCCAGTCAAACCCATCTGGTCATCTTCAACGACATGTTAGGAGAAGACGAAGAACAAATTAAACTGGTTTACGCGCAAAAGCATCGTCGTAATGCCAGTGGCATTTACATTACCCAAACTGTGTTTCAACAAAGTAATAGCCATCGCACTATCAGTCACAGTGCTCATTACGTGGCCTTGTATAAAAACCTCGAGATAAATCGCAAGTGCAAGTGTTAGCCAAACAGGAACTGCTTGGCTGACTCATGCATACGACGATGCCACTCAAACCCTTCGCGCCTATTTACTCGTGGATTTAAAACCCACTACCCACTATTATTTGCAATTTCGTACCCATTTGTTACACCACTGGTGCCAAGATGGTGAGCCTGTAGTGTACACGTCCCAGTCGACTTAAAAAAAATCTATAAAACCTCGGACACTTCTGGTCTGTCTCACACATCGTCAATATGACGTCCCTTCAGTCTCATCTTCCCGTCAAACTGATTCGTGCCTTCTACGGCATCAGTCACGAAAAAACCCACAAATACGTGCTCGCGTCTTAGAAGTCAGTCTCAGAGAAGTCTTACGATGGTTTCCGGTGACAGCACGTCAACTACTTCAAGGCATCATCCACATCCCTCATCAAACCAAACGCTTTTTTGACAGAAACAAGGTAGCCTTGACGCAGCTGGCAGATCCCCACATCGACACTCCAACCAAAGAGCAAATCGCTTAAAAAAAACAACATGGAGGTAGCAGTTCTATAGGAGGTGTCATCATTCATTCCGTCTTAAAATGGGATCCCAATACCCCAAAAGTCATCCCCAAGAAAAAGGCCACTCCCCGACCCAAACGTACCCAGACGAAGAAGAGTAGTGGTGTCAAGACCAGGTCACAGCCCCAGGAAAACAAAAGTCCCAAGAAAAGGCCCCAGAAAACAGTTTCTACCCGCAAGTGAGGCACTGCGGCTAGGACGCAACCTTACATCCCCAAGCCACGATCTGCAGCGACGGCGACCGCGTCTCCAGTAACCTCAGGTTCTTCCACTTCTCCGTTGTTGGTGATGCCAGCCAAACCCAATTTGAAACACGTCCTTCCTAATTTGATGAAAAAAATGGAAACCCGCGTCTTCGGGAACATCTCCTCCAGCGGTGACACCCTCCTCCTCTTTAGCAGCTGAGGCAGATACTAACAAAGTACCCTCCCTCAAAATCAAAGTCCAAGAGAGATTGAGTATGTTACAGAGTTTACTGGATTTATCAAAGCAAGAACTGTACCGATTTAGTCTGTTGCGAACACCTCAATGTCGAGTGATGCCTGCCATGAAGATGATACGACCTACCGACAATCAGTGGCGACGGAATCCACCACTATAAAAAGACCTCGGACAAACGATGGGCATCAGTGTTTTTGTTCTCCTGAACGCAAAAAGATGTCACCTACAAGAAGTACACACCACCACTATCGTCGTTCTCCTGTCCAAAAAGGAAAAGGAATAAGAAAAGGATAGTCTCGTAGTTTGTCCCCGCATCCGAAAAACGCTTAGCCAAGCATCGACGTCTGCCCCAGAAAAGACCCAATCGTCCAAAGAAAAAGAGGAGCTAAGGGGAGGATTCTATGATTCGATAGTCAAAGAGGTCGTCAAACAGACTGGTCAAACACCCAACGAACTACTCCAAAAATACTACTTCAAATAAAAATAAGATAAAAGGACGTGTGGCAAGTCAATGTATTTTGTGTGTGCAAAGAGGTCACCACCACCCCCAGAAGCCATCCCTCTTCTACCCCCAAAGGAAAGAAAAGGAAAGGAATGCCTCCTTGTTCAAGCAAACATTGGGACGTGTTGTCCGTCCTGTCCAAAGCCCCTCCACCCATGCAAAAACAACTCATTCAAACAACCTCGAAAGACGTCGTCGATAGCGTGCACGAATGTTGCCTGAATGTCTTGAAAGGAACGATACCATTGTCTCAACATCAGAAAGAATGCTTAGCCAAGCATCGACACGTTCTTCGCCAAATGGTCCAAAACAAAATACCCATCCGTCAAAAGAAAAAGATGTTAGTGCAACGCGGAGGATTTATGCACCTGTTGTTAGGACCCGTGCTAAAAAGAACATTGGTACCAATGATTACAGGACTCATGACGGGAGCTGCTTCACAATGGGGTCCAAGATAAAAAAAAAAAAAGGATCAAGAAAATAAAAGGGACCTCTGGGGTGAAAAGATCTCAGACGTGACCTTTGGAATCTGATGGAAGGACGAAAACTGACTTTAGTGACCTACAAACGATGGATCAAATTCCATCGTTGGCAAGAACAACGCACCCCGCATTTACATCCCAATCCTCCTTTGACCGAGATGTCCCAGTTACAACACGAATTGCAATCGTTGATGGAGGTCGCAACGATTTGTCAGAAACAGAAAAATCACAACGGTACGGTCAAGTGTTGCAACGACTTCAACTCTTTCACCAGAAAGCTTTAGACGAAACAGCTCGACCAAGTCCATCACCACCACCACCCCCAGTGACCAAGACAGACGCAGCCAAACGGATGCCTGAGGAAGAAGAGGCACGAGAAGTCTTTCAAATACCATCAGCGGCTCCCATCCCTAGTAAGATTGCAGCGTCCTTGTTCACCCTTCCCCCACGCCCCAACGAGAACAACTCAAAGCTTGGGTTAGAGAGATGATTTCCACTCCTCCTTCGACTGAAGTGAAAAAGAAAGAATAGAAACCAGAAGTGAAAAAAGAAAGCAAGACAAAAACCATCCCATTACCACCACCACTACCCTCGACTTCTACTCCTGTGGCACGTCGGACACGTAAAGCCGTTTCCAAACTACCACCTCACCTCAGCCAGAATAGCATCATTGAAGAGTTGCTGACTTATTAAAGAGAGAGAGAGTCCTGATGGAGAATTTGTTTGCCAGCATTTACTACGATTCAGCCCATCCTGCGTGATACGGAGCAGTTCAAAAATTATATCGTACTGCCAAAACTCGACTGAAAAGTGTCCGTTTACCTCAAGTGCAACGATGGTTACAAGAACAAGCCACTTACACCTTTCACAAACCCATTCAACAAAAATTTCCAGAAGTCGCACCCGAGTGGAGGGCATCGATCATCAATGGCAAGCCAATTTAACTAATATCTCTCATTTGGCCACCTACAATCATGGCTACAAATATTTGTTTTGTGTTATCGACGTCTTTTCCAAATTTGCCTGGGTCATGGCATTGGCTTCCAAATCGAGCACTGAGTTAGTGCCAGCCCTAAAACTGGTGTTGAAACAAAGTGGTCGTCACCCTCTTCGATGGCAAACTGAAAAAGGCAGAATTTCCGAACCAAGCTTTCCAAAAAGAACTGAAGAAACGAGACATTCATTTTTTTCACCACCTAGAACCCTGAAACCAAAGCCAGCATCGTGGAACGTTTTCAACGCACCTTGAAAGAACGCATGTGGAAATATTTTACGCATCAACACACTCTCAAGTACATCGAAGTCTTACCGCACCAGGTCAAAGCGTACAACCAATCTTACCATCGGAGCATCGGATGTGCCCCCAAAGAAGTGACTCCCGACAACGAAGTGGCCGTCTTTAATAGCCTGTTTGGTACGTCCCCGACTGAGGATGTCCCCAAGAAATGTGGAGTGTTGACGACAGGAGATTGTGTGCGCATTGTCAAAATCAAACGCACTTTCGACAAAGGTTACTTACCCAAATGGACCACGGAATTGTTTCGTGTCACTGGACGAGTGCGTGGTCGTCATCCTGCCGTCTATGAATTGGAAGACATGAACGGGGAAGTGTTAAAGGGAACTTCTTACTTGCCCGAGTTACAAAGAGTGACCAAAAAAGAAGACGAAGTGTACGACATCTGGTGGACACGATTGCTTCCAAATTCAATGCGTTGTTTGGCAAAACCTTGGACAAAACGAAACGAAGTGTCACCATCGAGTACCATTAAGTGTCTCATCCCCTGCTAATGAAATTTTCGGATGCCAAAACGTTGTCCATTACACTATGTCCTGAATTGTTTAACATTTTGGGTGTAGACCTCAAGATGGTCAAGGGTCCACTCATGCCACCCATCACAAACAACTTGAATTTTTCGAAATTTCGTCGTCACCCTGTAGAACTGAACCAAGGATTAAATTTGTTCTTTGTGTACTCTGATGCAGTGGAGTACAACGTGGTGGGACACACTTCCGCACAGTTAATGGGAATCGTTCCTTTCAAGGCGGATTCTGCCACGACCAATGACGAGGAAGGTAGAAACACCTATCACGTTCACCGCGAATTTGTACACCCTCACTATTTGCCCGTCACTAAGTTGTATTTCGACAGTGTCAACATTGGTATAAAAGGAGATCTGGGATAAAATATTCCATTCTCCAAAGTGAAAGTCACAGTGAAACTCCATTTTCGAAAACAATTCTCTAACAACCTGTAAGTCATGTATCCTGTGTACTGAGGAGTCGCTCGACAGCGAGGACATGGTTTAGGAGATATGCTGAAATCTGTCTTTCATTCGGTTGCCCCTGTTTTGAAACCGATGGTGACACAAGGATTGCACGCCTTGAAAGATGCCGCTTTGACGCAAGGCAAAGAATTTTTCCAAAATGTCATCATCGACAAACAAAAAGAAGTCTTCTTGAGAGCAGGCAAAAATATCTTGCTTCAAACTGGAAAAGACATTTTGGGCTGACGAGAAACTTCTATAAATGCACTGGACGCTGCCCAGTCAGGCATTGCAGCTACGCTGACACCACAGCAAGGACCAGGCAGGAAGAAACGACGAAGACACTCCTCCAGAGGACTTCACACACACAGAGCTAAAAAGACAAAGGAGAGAAGAACTGTCAGAGAATTAGACGTTGATTATTAGACAACAGAGAGAAAAAATCATGCAACCGAGAGTCTTGAGAATGTTCCAAGTAGGAACTGAATCTGTTTGCCATGCCACCCACAATGATGACGATGAAAGAATCCCAATAGGGAGAATTTCATCCCATCTCCTCTTTGACGAACTCAGCCCCTATCGAATTTGAAATCAAAGGACAGCCCGAAGATTACATCAATCTGAATAGCAGTTACTTGTACCTGAAAGGCAAAGTGATCAAAACGGATGACACCACTCCGGGACCAGTGCTAGAGTAGCTCCCGTCAACAATTTCATGCATTCCTTGTTCAGCGAAGTGGATTTGTACTTGAATAACAAACTAGTCAGCAGCAGAATGGATACTTACCCTTACCGAGCGTACCTCGAAAATCTCTTGACGGACGGAAAAGATGCCACGAACACTCATCTGGATGCTTGTGTAGTATGGAAACCTGACATAGCAGGCGAGGACAAGTTTAACGAGACAGTTCTGACAGCAGCTGACGATCCTCACAATGTGGGCTTTAACGACCGTCGAAAGAAAATCCTGCAAGGACGTAGTTAATAACAGAATGATCGTTTGCATGTGGACATGTGATTGCAAGAAAAGTATTTGCTGAACGGGGTGGATATCCGCTTGAGACTGAATCTCAGCAGTACCGTTTTCCATTTGATGGCCCATGCCAACGAGTACAAAACCACCATCCAAGAAGCCAGACTGTACGTGTTGCGCGTGGAAGTGTTACCTAAATTGGGAAACGACATTAGCCACACTTTGAGCAGAACGACCGCCAAGTATCCGATATGCCGCGTGGAAGTGACAACCTTCACCATTGCCACTGGACTCAGATCCAAGATCGAAGATAATCTATTCCAAGGACAGTTACCCTAATGTTTAATCATTGGTATCGTCAGCAACGAAAACCTCAACGGAGCCGTCACTGCCGATCCTTTCGAGTTTAGGCACTACAGTGTCCAAGATCGAAGTCAGTCGCTATGGCAAAACCTTGTGTACCAGACCCTTCGAACCTAAGTTAACCGAGAAGAATTACTGGAGATCGTACTTATACCTGTACGAAGCCACGGGACAGTTAGGGACCAACACCAGTCACGGCATTTCGTACGACGATTATGCAGGAGGCTACTCCAGACCAAGGCAGCGATGAGGGACATTTCCACCCTATAAAATCTGGTCAACTGCGTGTGGAACTTCAGTTTAAAGAACCTCTGCCCGAGACGGTGAACGTCATCCTTTATGTCGAATTCGACGACACTCTAGAAATCAACAGTTTGAGAGAAGTCATTCTAGACTATTAGAAGTTATGGAAGACTGTTATCCCTCTTTGATGGTGGAGCCTCTTTGGAAATGGAATGGGAGGATCTCTTGGAAGCAGAGCCAAAAGACAAAGACGAAGAGGTGATGGTGATATCGAGATGGTCAGAACAAGAACAACATTTAGTCTCCTTCTTTGCCAAATACCTAGCAGAAACAATTACAGGGTTGACCAAGAATGATTGCTATGGATGTTAAAACGATCATCCCAGTAAAATTCAACACGATGAGTGCCTGATGATGAGTCAAGAAGAAAAATTGGACGAGTATCTGAATGAAGCTTTGGGTCTCATCTAAGAAGAACCAGTGTTGCATCAGTGGTATAAAGACTTGCGTGATCATTCCTCCCCTCCATTGACTACTCTGGAGATCCATCGCATCGAAGTTCTCTTTCCACAGAGTAAGGAGACGAAGCCAAAAACCTTTTAATTGACATAGATTTTCAAGCAAAATGTCAGGATTGAATTCATGACTTATCATTGCCTGTGAAAAAAAGAAAAAACAAAACAAAATGGATACGTGGAAACTTTATTACCTTTTGAAAAACAGTTCGTACACCGCTTCTTGGAATCTTGTCGTATGCGCTAAAGATGAACTTTCTCATCGTAAACCTAAAGACCATCAAGCTTATGTCATCAACACCGACGACAGTCATCTCCCAGGAACCCACTGGGTAGCCGTCTACTTTCCCAACGAGTATTTTGATTCGTATGGATTGCCGCCTTTGAAAGACGACATCATCGACTTTATGAGAAGAAATTCCCAGACGACACGATTCAATAATGTGAAATTACAAGGCACAGATTCCATGGTGTGTGGACAATATTGTGTGTATTTTCTTCATCAACGCAGTCTTGGATATCCCTTAGAACATGTAGTGACTTATTTGGATCGTGACTCTTCTAGAAACGATCATAAAGTAGATAGATGGTTTTGTGACCATTATGGATATCTCTTGTCTTTAGCTAGAAAATGTAGTGTACATCAATGGTCAAATGACCTCCATCAGTGGAAGTCTAAGTTGACTTCACAACGTTGTTAAACTTGTCAAAAAGTTATTAGAAAAGTGTATTGATGTTATTTATTTGTTGGTTGTTTGTTGGTTGAATAAAAATGTTATGTTTTGAACAAGGGTTTTTTTAAACAATTTTATCAATATATATGCTCTTTCACTTCACTCTCTATCCCTCTACATTAGATGAACATATAGCGTTTCTGCCAAAAAAAAACGCAGTGATGTTTTCTATCGCGTCCTCGCTTGATACACATAAAAGGGGCGGTCTCCAGTCTGACCATCCGTTGTTGGCTCGTCAACTCGTGAAGATGTCTTCAAAACTAGCTAAACTGAACGAAGCCCACGTCCATTTAGATCGTATCAGGCAAACCTGATGCCAAAGCCTGAAGAGATAGAAAATGTCAAGATGCTTAAAGTGGCACAAGACCTGACAGAAGAGGTTTTTAGAGAAGAAATTAAAAAGGAGCAAGAAGAATGGACAGAGAAGTAGAGACTTCAGAAGCAGCGGCAACAGCAACAGTAGCAGCAACAACAACAACAACAACAGGAGTCATGAAGAGGCTTTGTGGGCTGTAGAGTGGACACCAAGGAATTCTCCTTCTCTTTCCGAAGAAGCAGGCCGTATCCCGTGTGAAAGACTGCAGCGAGAGGGGGATGAAATCCTAGACGTTAAGAGAGATTGCCCAAACTCTCAACAAACAAAACAGCCCTTTTCAGTGCTACCCCAAATCTCTAGAAAAGACATACTACTCTATTGCCAAATTTGTCTATATTTGTGTATTGGTCTGTGAGTGTCATTGTAAGTCAAAAGATAGAAGTGTGCCTATAAACACTTCGTTTCCCTGGCTTGTAAAATAGTGTTTGTTTTAGGGTTGTATGAATGATAATAAAGTGTGTTTGCATGAAAAAGTGGACGTGAGTGTTTCTTTTAGGTCCGCGCGGTCCATGTTTTGGTTGTGGTGTTGGTATTGTTAGTTTTTGTATAAAGGGGTGTGTTCCTGCACGTCCTTGCTTCAGACATATAAATCGAAGCGTTCGTCAGTCTGGCTACCCATCGTTGACTAGTCAACATCCAACACGAGTAGAATAACCAAATTGACTGATCTCCAGATGCACCTAGAGTATGCCCGGCGTCTGCTGGATGAACTGGCCATGGAGGCGATCCAGAAAGAAGCAAAAATTGAAGAAGAGGAGAAGAAAAAGAAAGAAGAGGAGGAAGAAAAGAGAAGGACGATCTTCCCTCATCTTATCATGAGGCAAACATGTTAAGTCAAGCCTGCGGTGAGGACACCCTCACCACCACAACGTCAGCCACCAAAAATACCCGTGGTCCCACAGACTGAAAATTGGCACGAAGAGTTGGAGAGTCAGCGGCAAGAGTGGGAGCCTCAGCATCCGCAGGAGGTAAGGAGGCCAGAGCATCCACGGGCGTGAAATAGGAGTAGGAGGGAATCTTCACTATCCATCAAAGTGAGAATTGGGATGATGAGGCCACTCATCAACCATCTGCGCTCCCAACCACACGCATAGATTGGGAGCAGGATTGGAGTTGGCGCTGCGTGTGTGGTGCCCGGCCTGGAATGTGTAATCATTAAGCATTTGGAGCTCACAAAAACAGCCCTTCTTAGTGCTAACCAGATCTCTAGAAAAGAGAGACTGATCAAGTTGCCAAATATTATGTTTGTGTTTGTTGGTAGTGTGTGTAAGTCTGTGTTTGTGTGTGTGTGTGTGTGTGTGTGTGTGTGTGTGTGTGTGTGTGTGTGTGTGTGTGTGTGTGTGTGTGTGTGTGTGTGTGTGTGTGTGTGTGTGTGTGTGTGTGTGTGTGTGTGTGTGTGTGTGTGTGTGTGTGTGTGTGTGTGTCTTTTTCCATAACAGAAAAAACATGACCCTACACTCATGAGTGTTTGTTTTGTTTGAATGTGGAGTAGCGTGACCATAAACACTTAACTCTCTTGCCTGGTGTGATTGTAGGTGATGGTGTGTTTAGTAAAAAAAAAACTTTCCTTCTTTGCTATGTGTTGGTTGGAAGTATAAAAATATTTGTTGGTAATAGTGTGTTGGTTAGTAAAATTTATTTAGGTTAGCAAGATAATCTCTATGGGTTATTTGGTATGTGATACATTTAGTTAGTGTGAGGGGGATGTTTCCCTTCACGTCCGTGTTTGAGTTACATAAAGCATAGCGTTCATCATTTGTGCCATTCAACACTGAATAATCTAATATGGCGAGCAATATCTTAGAGACGTTACAGAAGTTGTAATTGGTACTGGATGATTTGGGGATGGTGGAGGAAATGCTAGAAAGGTTGAATTATGGTTCTTATAGCTCCCAAAGAGTCAACATGGAAATCAACAATTTGAGGAATGAAAAAGAAAGACTAAAGGAACTCGTCAAATAGGAAAAAGAAGTAAAGAAGGATCAGGAGGAAAAAGAACAGATGAGAAGATACAATTAGAAAATAATGATAGAGGAGGAGAATGAAAAGAGAAAAAAGGAGGAGAAGGAGGAAGAGGAGAAGGAAAAGAAGAAGAAGAAGACGAAAAATGTAGTGAAGAAGATAAGGAACTGGTGGAAAAGAAGAAGAGAAGAGAGAGAGTAGAAGAAGAAAGTTAAACGGCCCTTTTCAGGGCCACTCAACTGTCTCGAAAAGAATCCTATTCTCTCTTGCCTAAAAATATTTTAGTCGATTGTATAGTTGTTTGTTTGATAGATTTAAATCTATGTATGTCTATATCTATGTCTCTAACCATGTCTCGATGACTTTGTCTCTATTGTGTTTGTCCCTAGAGTAGCGCGTATTCAGGTCAGCCCCTTGCAACACTGTCTCCCCGATTGAGGTCAGCCCACTACAATATTGTTACCATTGTTTCCCCAGTAGCCAGTACCGTGACGTCATCCCTCTCCAGTTCCCTTGTCGCTAGACAGTCCCACTCCCTTGTCGCTATGTTAAATTTCCCTTGTTGCTATACAGTCCCACCCATGTTAAATTCTCCTTGTCGTCATAGGGTAAATTCACTATTTTAATATTAGTCCCATTGTCGCTATATCGTCCCCATATACTACTTCCGTCTCTCTCCCTCTATGGACTCTTTTTCTGCGGATTCATTCCCCCTATGATCTGTTCTTTCCGTCTCTCTCAAGACATGGAAAGAGCTATTTACACTTGTGAGATGCCATTCAAACGTATCTTCTCCTTATGCCACTGGTGCAGTTTTTCGGCGTTATGAATTGTGGTTCTGAATGTGTTTGTACAGGTCCAGATAAGACACGTTCTTCTATGGTGCACTGTCCTGTAAGGGGCATGGTACCAGTATATACTATATAAACTCTTATTTTGTCCTAGATCCCTCTGCTCATATACTACTTCTCTCTCCGGGTCTTCTTGGTTTGGTTTGGAATGGGTCGAACCGCCTATGTGTAGCTCCGGTGTTTAGAGTTGTTTGAAGATTGTTGCGTTCTACACTCGTGCAAGGTATGCCGTGTTCGGCTATATTTAAAGCACGGACGATGGTGGATACACCCTGGGTACCACGTCCGTACCTTGAAAACGATACCATAGAAAGAGGACCCGGTCCTTGTTTCCTCTCCAATTTAGAATTTGGAATAATCGTACCGCATTGATTATGTCAGTATACGAAGTGTGGTCATAGACAGTGGTACTGACTTCAAATTCAATTTTGTCGCTTAAGGTTTTGTCAGGTATTTCTAATCGGAAACCCGGGGTGCGTAACGTCACGTATCTTAACTCCATTATTGTACGTATGAGCAGTGCTGATTCGATTCGTACAACTTTGCCCATGAGTACATTGGGTTCCCGTGGAAGTAGTTCTTTGTTTTCCTTGTTAATAAGAAGGAATTTAACTTGCCCTAGGGTTTGTGGACCTTGAATTCTAGTCTTTTTCGGGCCCTTTGTTTCTAGGCCATTTAAAATATCTGCTCTCTCTATTACTCACCTCTATGAAGAGCACTTACATAGGTTGTTTGCGCTCCTACATTTCTTTTCGCAACTAAGTATTGACAGGGATATTCTCTCCCTCTTCGAGTATCGAAGTATGTATTTACTATATGTGGTATAGTATGGGCTTGCTGTCGCTATTATAGGTTGTCTAAATAAGGTTATTGTGATTAAAGTTATCGTGGAGTTACCTGGAAGTGAAACAACGATTAAACACGATTGGTTAGTAAGTGAATAATATGGGTGTGACAATGTGCAATGAATAATGAATTCGTACCTGGATATAAGATGCAAGGTGGGTGTATAGTGGATTAAAATAGATGTTAGATTATGTTTTAAGTCTTTTGCACGTATTATTCTCCATAAAGTCTTTCATCCCTCTCACATTAACGCCCGTCACTCTCTCTGCATGCAGCTCTTCTCCCTTTTGCTAGATGTGCTTTCCATGCTCACTTTTGTGACTGATATTCAAGCGAACTTCTAGATTCGACTAGCAGCAGGGAGGGTGAACAGACCACTTTTCGTAGAACCTTTATTTTTTAAAAATAAGCTTTCCTACAAGTGCTAAAAAAAGATTATGTTTAAAACAAAGGGACTACGAAACAATAGAGCTTTTATTTTTGAAAAATGGAACAAAAAAAAAATATCACATACAT
>JAECUM010011107.1:0-12020 GCA_016617855.1 Megalonaias nervosa | reverse complement strand
TATATATATATATATATATACCGATAGCAAGATGGCTAAAACAGTACACAAGCACTTGATCAATTGTGCAAATTTAACTCGTCCATAAAACGCCATGAATCTGAAATATCAACCACAAAATGAATAAAATCAGCTGATGTAGGAAGATATTTACACCGTCTTGACACACAACATTCATTTGATAGTAACTGAAATTAAAATCTTAAATTAAATGGTACAATCACTGCATATTCGGAAGGTAAAAAGGATAGTTGTAAAAAGTCACAAATGTAATAAAGAGAAAATGATGGAGATGGAAAACTAAATACAGGAGATGAAAAGATTGTGCAAAAAGAAAAGAGAGTAATACGATATTGTAGTAGAGGAAATGGAAATATACGAGAGCAGAATTCAAAGAAAATTACACGCAAACGTAGAAACAAATATTGTTAAAAGCGGCTGGGTGTACTTGCAAAAAAAAACAAACAAACAAAAAAAACAAACAAAAAAACCTCTACATACGATGCATAGGAGAACATCGCTGAAGACACTGATGTTTAAGATAAGAAAGCTTAAATTTCGCTTTCCATATTTAGACTCCAGATTAAGCATTAAGTCAATTTAAATTACGGATTCTTTCTTAATTGTTGAATCGTGTATGTTTTATAAGATGAAATCCAATCCGAGTGAAAATAATTACTGGCAGGTTAGAAAAATCGAAAATACTCCCTCTTTTTCTCACGACAATCGCTTTTAACGATTTTGAATTTGACCATCAATATAAGCTGGACTTCCACCTGAGTATTAAAGCACTATCAGGCCTGACAAGACAGGCATATGCTTACTTACAAGCCAGACAGGTCAGACATATGCTTACTTACAAGCCAGACAGGTCAGACAAAAGCTTCCGTACAATCAAGACAGGCCAGAAATATGCTGGCGTACATGCCATACGTGTCAGAGAATGCGTGTTTACAAGCCAGACAGGTGCAAGCCAGACAGGTCAGACAAATGCTTGCTTACAAGCAAGACAGGTCAGAAATATGCTGGCGTACAAGCCAGAAGGGTCAGATAAAATGTTTCCTTATGAGCCAGACAAGTGCAAGCCAGACGGGTTGAACAAAATGTTTGCTTACAAGCCAGACAAGTGCAAGCCAGACGGGGTGGACAGAATGTTTGCTTATAAGCCAGACAAGTGTAAGCCAGACGGGTCAGATCAAATGTTTGCTTATAAGCCAGACAAGTGCAAACCAGACCATTGGACAAAATGTTTGCTTACAAGCCAGACAAGTGCAAGTCAGACGGGTTGGACAAAATGTTTGCTTACAAGGCAGGCATGCTTTTTTTTTATCTTGATTTACCACCATGCTATTATATTTGGACACTATTCATTGAACTTCTACAATTTTATCAAAATATTAAGCATTTAAGATAATATATACTGGAACATTATTTTATTTAGCTATCCTCAAAGGTTGCTCGACTTTTTAGCGCATGAATGACTTAGATTTTTTGTTGTTGTTGTAAAATTGGAAATAATTCAGTGATTTCATTTCAGGGTGAAATTGTATGCACAAATATTGTAAGTATTTATAATCTTCAATGCAAGTTCTATGTAGTATAGTAACAATTGCGCTCCAAATATTTAATTGTAGAATTATTGTGTTTTTGTTTAATGAACATAATTTGTAAGGATTTTACATGTTCCTCTACATCACCACGTGACCTGGTGTGCGGTTCATTACATTAAATTGTCTTGCATCCTGATCTTTACATGTGTTCTCTTACTTAAACACATACGCACAAGCACAGACACGTACATTCATAACTATTGTACAGTAAGACACTCAAATAAAAACCTGTGTGTTTTAAATTGCCTGTTGGTTCTTTGTTCTTGTTGTTTTTTTTTTTTTGTTGTTGTTGTTTTTTAATTTTATCGTTTGTGTTTTTTTTGTCAGCCCCCAACAAAAGTAAAGAAAATGTATTTTAGAAAACATATAAAAATAAAAAACATTCAAGTTCCAATGGTTGACTTTAGGGTCACTTTTCTTAATAAACTCATAGCTTCTGTTATTCACTTTGGTGACATACTTTTCCTGCCTTTTATACGATGAAACACAATTTATATAACAGGTGACATTTTGGATTTTTGATGCACAACATGATCTATGTATATTACATTTTGCAAGCAAAATTAGAAAATTAATAAGATCATCAAAGTTGGCATTTACTATAAAGACATCGTTGGTATAATTCTAAAATTTGGGTCGTAAATTTGGATCCATTCCAAAAAAGATTTCCAAAAGTGTTCAGTGTATGGCTTAGATGACGATTTTATCCCACATACTGTTTTGGATTGGACAACATTGTCTAGATTAATGGACTTCGTGCAGTCCGTTTATTTATACATATTACCTAGAAGCGCCTCCATGACTAAGATTCAAGATTTTTCTGCCAAATAAACAGGAAGCCATATATATTTTTTTTTACGACTACGTTCCCCGTTCAGTAGTAGAACCATACCAGCAACAGAGAAATTTGACTGAACGTTTTGTATGTCTCATGGATTCAGTCGGTGCATGTTCCGGAAACCTATACAAGTCACCGTGACCTACCTTTTAAACGATAGGTAGAACAGGTTAAAATGAATAAACATATGAAGTTTTATTAATGTTCAACACGTTTTGATTCAGGAATTCGCCTGAATGTAAACTATTAGTTACGGTTATTTTACATCATGAAAAAGTAATTTACAATGACGGTATCTTGGTGAGTGGTACCTACTAGAAGATACACGCACGCATATATACATGCATACAGACGAACGGAAAGACTGGCACTCTAATAGACGTACAGGAGCATACATACAGACGGGCCAGATGTTTTGTTCTCGCCTGACCACCACAACTATTTCTATGTCCTCGCAAACAAGATTTCAGGATTTAATTGTTAAACGTAATCTTGCATTAATTAGACAATAGCTTTGAATGAATACACATTTGATCCACGTTACCTCATGACTGTATCTTCCAATAGACTGCACGTAAACTTACCTGTAGCGTAAGACTCGGTGTATTCGAATAGAATTAAAGGGGCTTTGCCAATATAAAAGAAGCAAAACCAGCCTTAGACATTTGACTTCAACTCGGGCAGTTTATACCCAGTCATGAATATTCAACTTCATTGACACCGAGGGAATCCCTTCTGAGGTCACGCCGACTTAAAATAGAATCATATTACTTCACAAACGAGACGAGACATTTTCTCTGCGGTATGCCAAAGGCTTCAAACGGCAAGTTAGAGAGATAAAAAGTCGTGCTCGAGAACTTTTGCGATGTTCGTTGATGTTTGAAACTTGACCAGATTTTAAGTGTATCATGTTTTACAAAATACTAGCCGGTGCATTTGACTTGTAAGTATATTAGTAAATAAGATATCTTAGGTACTAAATACTATTTTCAGTATGTGTAATAACGATATATTTGAAGAGGGATATATTTAACTATGCCCAATACACGATGCAGTGTTAAACATAACTGCATATACAGAGAGAACATATTTCTTGTTGCATGATATTATTGTGTTCTGTCGACTCTAACACAATCAGAAAATCTAGAGTTCTGGGAGAAAGATATTCAGTGGAAATTTATTCTGGAATTTTAAATGGAAACATTATAAACTGTTATTCAATCGAGGATCTGTTGCCACCGATACAACGACCTTATCTGACGTCATCGCCTCCATATTGGAACGTCATCGAGATTCGAACCTGGATTCAATTAGAACTGTTTAGTGATAGGACTTATATTTTTCAACTTTAGGATTAAATTTTGGATTATATTCACAAACCGTAAGTCCTATTTCATATTTTACGTTGTTTTCTAGGGAAATAAATTATTTTCCTAAAATTTACAAAGCTTGTTGACTTCACTCTTTTCTTTTGTTACATTTGTACGAGCCTACACGTAACAATTCACACAAAACAAACACTCATGAGTGTAGGGACAAGGGGTTTGTTAAGGGAAAAAGATACACACACACGTACGCGCACGCACACAAACAAAAATACACACACTCACACACGCGCACGCACACAAAAACAAAGGAAATACACCCACACTCACGCGCACGCACACAAACGCAAACAAAACACACACACACACACACACACACACACACACACATAAAATCATATTATTGGCAACTTGATCAGTCTCTCTTTTCTACAGATTTGGTTAGCCCTGAGAAGGGCTGGTTTTATGAACTCCAAATGCACCTTTTAATGCCTACACCTTCCAGGCCGGGCACCACACACACATATCCTACTGTAGTCATTCTCCCAATTGATGTGTGTGGTTGGGAGCGCATATGGTTGATGAGTGGCCTCATCATCCAAGTTTTCACTTTGAGGGATAATGAATACTTGTTCCCTCTGTCTTCTCCTATGCCAGACCCGGGAATGATGAGATCTCTGCGGCTGCCACTCTTGCCGCTGTCTCTCCAACTCTTCGTCCCAGTTTTCCATCTTGGGGACAGCGGCTTTTGGTATTGGTGGTAGTGGTTGTGGCTGTGGCTGACGTGGTGGCAGTGGTGGTGGTAGTAGTATTAATGGTGTTGGCATCCTGACTTCAGGCTTCACCTCACACTGAGGCATAATCATGAGGTGAGGTAGGATCCTTTCTTTCTTCTTTTCCTTCTCCTCTTCTTTCTTTTTCCTCTCCTCTTGTTCTTCAGTTTTGGCTTCCTCTTGGATTGCCTCCATAGCCAGCTCATCCAGCAAGCGCCTGGCATACTCTTGGTGCATTTGGAGTTCTAAAAGTTTGGCTAGTCTGCTCATGTCGATACGTCAACGATGGGTAGCCAGACTGACGAACGCTACACTCTATATACTTCAAGTACGGACGTGAAAGAAATCATCCCCTTACACAAAAAATAACAATACCCACACCACAATAAAAAACATGAAACGCGCTGACCTAAAAGAAACACTCACGTCCACTTTTTTTTACTGACAAACACACTTTATTACCGCTCATACATATAAAAAAAACCCACATAGACTATCTTACAAGCCAGGGAAACGAAGTGTTTATAGGCACACTTCTAGTTTTTACTTATAAACACACTCAAAGACCAACACACAAATACAGACAAATATTTTGGCAATATATTAGTATATCTTTTCTAACTTATTGGGGTAGTCCTGAAAAGGGCTGTTTTGTCTGGGATTGTGGCAATCTCTTGTCGTCTAAGATTGCGTCCCAGTCTGGCTGCATGCTTTCCCACGGAATACGGTCTACTTCTTCGGAAGGAGAAGGAGAACTCCTTAGTGTCTACACGACAGTCCACAAAGCCTCTGTCTGGCTCCTGCAGTTGTTGTTGTTGCTGCTGCTGCTGTTGCTGCTCTCTCAGCTGTTTCTGAAGTGTGTACTTCTCGGTCTATTCTTCTTGCTCCTTTTTGATGTCTTCTTTAAATGCCTCTTCTATTAGGTCTTGTGCGACTTTCAGCATCCTGACATTTTCAATCTCATCAGGCCTTGGCATCAGGTTTTGCTTGACACCATGCAAATGGAAGTGTACTTCGTTTAGCTTTGCCAATTTAGATGACATGTTTACAGGTTGACGCATTAACAATGGAAGGCCAGACTGCAAACTGCTGCTCTTATATATGTCTCAAGCGCGGACGCGATAGAAAACATCCCTACGGTTTTTGGTAGGAACGCTATAGCTCATCTCATGGTGAGGGATAGAGAGAAGTCAAAGAGAATAGATAGTGATAACAAAAATTTTTAAAACAATCCACCAACAATAATTTTTTAATAACATTTGTATTCAACCAACCAACAACCAACAAATAATATAACATCACCACATTTTTTTCAAGCAAAAATTTTTTACAAGGGTGACAGCGTTGTGAAGTCAAGTTAGACTTTCACGGATGGAAGTCATTTGGCCATTGATGTACACTACATTTCCTAGCTAAAGACAAGAGATAGTTATAATGGTCACAAAACCATCTATCTACTTTTTCATCGTTTCTAGAAGAGTCACGATCAAAACAAGTCAATAAACGTTCTAAGGGATATCCAAAGCTGCGTTGATGAAGAAAATACACATAATATTGTCCACACACCATGGAATCTGTGCCTTGTAATTTCACATTATTGAACCGTGTCGTCTGGGCATTTCTTTTCATAAAGTCGATGATGTCGTCTTCCAAAGGCGGTAATCCATACGAATCAAAATACTCCACACGGGCATCGTGGGGAAAGTAGACGGCTACCCAGTGGGTTCCTGGGAGATGACTGTCGTCCATGTTGATGACATAAGCTTGATGGTCTTTAGGTTTGCGATGAGGAAGTTCATCTTTAGCGCACACGACAGGATTCCAAGAAGCGGTGTACGAACTGTTTTTCAAAAGGTAATAAAGTTCCCAGGTATCCATTTTTATTTCTTTTTTCACAGGTAATGATAAGTCATCAATTCAAGCCTGACTTTTTACTTGAAAATCTCTGTCAAGTAATCCTCTCTTCGCTTCGTCTCCGTACTCTGTGCCAAGAGAGATTTGATGCGATGGATCTCTAGAACAGTCAGTGGAGGGTAGGAATGCCACTGATGCAACACTGCTTCTTCCGAGATGAGACCCCAAGCGTCATCTAGATACTCGTCCAAGTTTTCTTCTTGACTCATCATCAGGCATTTATCTCGTGTTGAATTTGACTGGGATGATCGTTTTGACATCCATAGCAATCTTTCTTGGTCAACCTGTAATTGTTTCCGCCAGGTGTTTTGCAAAACAGGAGACTATATGTTGTTCTTGTTCTGGCCATCTGGACATTATCATCACATCTTCGTCTTAGTTTTTTTAATGGGTGGTTCTGCTTCCTAGATATCTTCCCATTCCATTTCCAAAGATTCACTACCATTCAAAGAGGAATAAGAGTCTTCCATAGCTTCTAATAGACTAGAATGACTTCTCTCAAACTGTTGATTTCTATGGTATTGTCGAATTCGGCATACAAGATGATGTTCGCCGTCTCAGGTAGAGCTATAGCAAACTGAAGTTCCACAGGAAGCTGACCAGATATTATAGAGTGGAAATGTCCCTCGTTGCTGCCTTGGTCTGGAGTGAAATCAAAAACCCACAAAGCGTAACCTCCTGGTTACGATTATCCAAATCGTCGTACGAAATGCTGTGACTACTGTTGGTCTCTAGCTGTCCGGTAGCTTCGTACAGGGACAAGTACGATCTCAAGTAATTCTTCTTGTCAAAGTCAGGTTCGAAGGGTCTGGTACACAAGGTCTTGCCATCTCCATTGACCTCAATCTTGGACACGTTGTAATGCTTAAACTCGAAAGGAGTTTGATTGTGGGCTCCGTAGAGGGCTGCATTGCTAACGATGCCGATGATTAAACGTTTGGATATCTGTCCTTGGAACAGATGATCTTCGATCTTGGATCGGAGTTCAGCAGCAATGGTGAAAGTTTTCACTTCCACTCGGCGAATCGGATACTTGGTGGTCATTCTGCTCAAAGTGTGACAGATGTCGTTTCCCACTTTAGGTAACACTTAGGCACGTAGAATCTGGCTTCTTCGATTACTGTTTTGTAATTAGCAGCATCAGCCATCAAATGGAAAGCGGTACTACTGCGATTCAGTCTTAGGCGGACATCCACTCCGTTCAGCAAACACTTCTCTTGTAATCACATGTCCAAATGCAAACGATCCATTAGTTCTAAACTCTGCCCATCCTTGATTTTGTTTCGTCGGTAGTTGAATCCCACATTGTGGTTTGGTTCATTATCTGTAATCAATCGGTGTCTTTGAATTTGCCTACCATGTCAGGTTTCCATACCACACAAGCATCCAGATGGGTGTTCTTGGCTTCTTTTTCCATACGTCAAGAGATTTTCTAGGCACGCTCGGTAAGGGTAAGTATCCTTGCTGCTACTGACCAGTTTGTTATTCAAGTACAAATCCACTTCACTGAACAAGGAATGCTTGAAATTGACTTTCAGGTACAAGTAACTGCTATTAAAATCGATGTAATCTTCGGGCTGTCCTTTGATTTCAAATGCGATAGGGGCTGAGGTTGTCAAAGAGGAGATGGGATGAAATTGTACCCATTGGGATTCTTGCATCGGCATCATAGTGGGCGGCATGGCAAACAGATCCAGTTCCGACTTGGAACATTCGCAAGACTCTCGGTGCATCATTTTTTCTCTCAGTGATTTAATAATCAAAGACGTCTAATTCTGGACGGTTCTTCTTTTCCTGGTCCATCTAGCTCTGTGGGTGTGAAGGCCTCTGAAGGGTGTCTTCGTCGTCTCTTTCTGCCTTGTCCTTGCTGTGGCATCAGGGAAGCAGGAATGCCTGACTGAACAGCGTCCACTGCATTTATAGGAGTTTCTCGTCGACCCAAAATGTCTTTTCTAGTTTGAAGCAAGACATTTTTGTCTGCTCTCAAGAAGTCTTCTTTGGGGTTTTGTTGTCGATGATGATATTTGGAGAAATTTTTTTGCCTTGCGTCAAAGCGGCATCTTTCAAGGCGTGTAATTCTCGAGTCATCATCGGTTTCAAAACGGGGGCCACCGAATGAAACGCCGATTTCAGCATATCTCCTAAACCATGTCCTCTCTGTCGAACGACTCCTCGGTACACTGGATACATGACTTACAAGTCGTTAGTGAATCGTTTTCGAAAATGGAGTTCCACTGTGACTTTCCCTTTGCTGAATGAAATATTTTTTCCCAGATCTCCTTTTATAGCAATGTTGGCAGCGTCGAAATAAGACTTGCTGACGGACAAATAATGAGGATTGTGGAGAATCGGTTGTGGTGTGTTATGATTGGATTGGGGTGGAGTGCTCCCAGTATTTTATTTAAGTATTGTAGAGGTCCCACCCAGGCTAGATTTTGGTTGGAAGTTAAATTAGTGAAAGATAGATACACAGCTCCGAGCCCCCAGTCTGCAATGCCGACGGTTAAATGGTTAAATATTCAATAAAGGTGAAATTCAATGAATAGCAATTTAATAACAATTCAATAGCAAATGATTCAAATTTCCCAAGTACACTCCTTCCGCTCGAACCTTTAATAGTCTATTGCATCACTTGATTAGTGTCATATAGAATTCCACCTGTCCTTGTATACTACTCATCTGTGTATTCTTCTCTCCTCTTTCTCCCCAATTCCTTCTCTCTTCCTCCCCGACCTCTTTCTCCTCCTCCTCGACCTCTATATTCCTTCTCCTCATCCCCGACTTCATTATACTCCTTCTCCTCCTCCTCGTCTTCCTCCTCCAGACTCCTTTCCTCCTCCTTCTCTTCACCGACTAGACTTTTGTCGATTCCGACTGTTCTTCTAGTCTCACTTCTGTCTCCCCTCTTGGAGACTCGGGACTCAACTGAACCTGACGTTCTGTCTCCCAAAAAGATTCCTGTGAAAACACAAGGACGGTACAATATTTTTCCTTAGCCCTCTCATCTCACACTACATCCGCATATCATCAGATAACAGCCATTAATTTCTTCGGTCACGCGTTCGTTCACATCGAAATACTCATACGTTCTTGTATGGCTAAACAACGTCATAATACAGCACGGACACTCATACGTTCTTCTATGGTAAAACAACGTCATAATACAGCACGATATCAATTACTTCTTATACATGCATCAATAAATTGCTTCACATCAGTACATACTCCTAATCCCGTTAAACTAAACAATATCACAATAATCAGACGCATTTCTTTACATTACAACTCATACAAAGTACGCAAATATTCAAATATCCATGCTCTGATATATTCATACATCCATAGTAACTAATCTTACATACTTCAACCATTCCGAATTCACAACTCAAACATGTGTTAATTCTAACATAACGCATTAATAAATTTACTAGTTTACTACGAAGTAACCTAATAGCGACTTACAAAATTAATTCTGACCACAAGCTAACAATCTACATAATTCTCGACGTAATACACAAGCCCATTTTTCAAATACGCATGTAAATGAAACACTGCAAAGGTAATTCTACATACTAAACGATGCTAGTATTTAAGCATACATAATAAAAATAATTACAATTATAATGCCATAATATTCTGCAAAAATCAAGCAAATAACTTACTGACCTTTTCGAAGCTTTTCTTCCCTTAGAATCTGTTTCTAAGTTTTACCGCCAAATTACTAGTGGCTTCTCGGAGTAACCCTATTTCTCAACGATCTGTCTAGGCGTCTACTAACCATTTGCTTGCGAGTTACAAAGTTATAATTCGGATCTAAATTGTGATCACAAATCTATCTCAATTCCGATTGGATGTCGCTGTGACCCGATCCAATCAAACTTACCGGACAATGTCCTCCTCGCTATCTGACAACAATGGGACGGATGAGAACACGCCCCGTTCACCCCGCGGGCTTCCTTTTGATACTAACCTAACCTCTTAACACATAGGTGTGAAGTGCTGAGGTCTATCGCCTACGCCAACTCAAGATTCCGGGTCCTCTCCGACTGGTCATGTAACCTTGCGTAAGAGATTAACACTAGCCTGCGGAAATCTTTAGACATCAAACACATGGCTGTAATATCCTAGTTTATACACGACCCCACAGCTTGGCGTTAGAAAACGTGACAAGGATGTACTAATTCACGGTGAACGTGATAGGTGTTTGCACCTTCCTCGTCATTGGTCGTGGCAGAATCCGCTTTGAGAGGAATGACTCGCAGTAACTGTGCAGATGTGTGTCCCACCACGATATATTCCACCACATCGGAGTAAACAAAGATCAAATTTAATCCTTGGTTCAGTTCTACAGGGGAGCGAAAAACTTTCGCAAAATTCAAGCTGTCGGCTATGAGTGATATGAGTGGACCCTTGACCATCTTGAGGTCCCCACCCAAAATGTCAAACAATTCAGGACAAAATTTAATGGCCAACGTTATGTCATCTCAACATTTCATGAGCAGGCGACAAGCTACTTTATGGTACTCGATCGTAACACTTCGTTTCGTTTTGTCCAAGGCTTTGCCAAACAGCGCATTGAATTTGGAAGCAAGCTTGTCCACCAGATGTTGACCGCTAAAATAATAGCCTCTAAAATAATAGCCTGCAGAAATTTCAACATATAGATGTACTGTGGAGTTTTGAGGGACACTGGTCGTTTCATAGAGGCATCTACAGTTTCGTTTTCATTCAAGTATTGTTGCACTTGGTTGTTCAGAACTTCGACCTCAAAAGTGTTTTGATTTTCAGTGATGTTTTTGATTTGTGTAGGATGAATCATTTCGACCAAAGCCACTTTCCAATGGGTTTCGTGATCCAGTTGGATGGTCTGAGGTAATTTGGCCGTGAAACAGCATAAAGTATTGTAGGAAAACTAATCCATGGACTGTCACTGGGTAAAGTTAAGTAAACTTATTATTCATAATTCCAGCGTTCTGCTGTCCGAGGGGTCACTGGAGATTAGAGGAGTGTCCAGAAGAGGGATATTGTTGTTTTGGTGGTGACTGTTGGGAAGGTAACTGACGTTGGTCACAAGGCTCCCGTTGTTACCGTAAGAGTATTTCAGGGAAGGATTGGGGAGAAGGTAACCAATGCAACTGCTCAGTAAAATGGTTCACAAGTGTTTTTCTCCTTGTTGCAAACTCAAATTGGCAATGGTAGCACCCATGACACAATACACCACAAAGATTTGGCAGAAAAAGACGATTTGCATTTGAGGCACATGTTCTCCACACCACACCCAGAAGGGTTGCTTTTGTAGATCGTGCAGAGTAGAACTCGGAGAAGGAGCGATTACTGTCGTGGTTGATGCTGTGTTCAAGGGCATGATGGTCACTTCTTTTTATAGTCGATGACTTGCGAAGCGTCGATCCAAGAATCAAAACTGGGAGGTTATCCTTTCCAACGTACTTTCACTTCTTTGACACCTCGTTTTCCCACTGTACGGGTTCCTTGATCGAGAATGCTTTTGATGTCGTGCACTTCGTCTTGTTTTTTGGTCACTCGTTGTAACTCGGGCAAG
>JAECUM010011106.1:0-13046 GCA_016617855.1 Megalonaias nervosa | reverse complement strand
TCTCTCTCTCTCTCTCTCTCTCTCTCTCTCTCTCTCTCTCTCTCTCTCTCTCTCTCTCTCTTATTTTCTCTAAATTTGGCGTCTCTTTCTTAACTGTACGTTTGGACTGAAAAGAAAATAGTTTTCTATTGTATCAGTCAGTTTGCTTCTGAATTGCACCTTAGGAGAGAGAGAGAGAGAGAGAGAGAGAGAGAGAGAGAGAGAGAGAGAGAGAGAGAGATAAAAAACCGCATTTGTTCGTGAATCAGTTTGAAATAATCAGTTTTAAAGTGACAACCCTTTGATGAAAAGACACTAAAAATAAATTCCTACATCATGTCTTAATCCGATAGTACTTCTAAAGAAAGATGAAAACTATTTCTGATGGTAAAAATGATTAGACTTAAATAATCTGAACTGTAAGATTGTATTATTTTAAATACCAATATTACTCAATACAAACTGGAACAAATTGTATAAAGAATTGATTATAAATTTTGTTTGTATGCTTTGTCATTAGGCCTGTTCCTATACGTTGTTATTCCTTCATTCATTATGTCACTGGATTGAATTAAACGTGTGTAATACAGGAAATAATGATATGGGTATCTACGTTTAAGCTACATAGTGGTCATGTGATAGATAAATATATTTTATGCAGATTATACATGCTACAAAACGTTATTTACATATACTTATACTTCTTAATTATTCCTGTCGATGTCAAACACATTCTTTGAACGCCATTTTGTGAGGTCATGATAAAACGACTAAAACTTGTCACACGTTCGAGGTCATCTTATTATACAAATTTAGTATACATGTCATGATAGAGGAAGCTGATGTATCGTTACACTGTTGTTCACGATCACTGACTGTAGCGTGCTTAAATGAGCTAATAATCCCATATCTTATAATTATTTTCCCTCGTTATAACAGATGTTTATATAAAAATCACTTTTATCTCGAAAATAAGACGCATCAACGTTTATGCCACTTTATATTCATAGGAAGTAGTGATTATTGTATATATCGCAATATGATGAAAGGAAAAGATTTAGAAACTCATAGAGTCGGCCTGCTATCGAACATTGATGTTCGACTTTCCATTTGTCATAATATACGGTTCGTTAGATATATATATTAATAATACAACTGCCCTCTTCCAGTGGTCAGTTGCTAATCATAGGAAATATTTTAACGTCGCTGCCCTTCCAGAAAAATCGATAATCCTCCAAACACCACACCCAATACATAGGTCGATATATGTATGTGCTTTAAGAACGGCTTAGAATAGTACATAATAAAATCCTTATGTAAACGTCAGGCAATTACTATTTATGAGTAATGATAGTACTAAAGTAATAGGCGGATCCTAATCCAAATGCGGATTCTAGACCAGAGCCCCCCCCCCACTTCAAAATAAATATATTGTGACATTTTTTCACCACCTCAGAGACTCCCTCTCTTAAAATAACCCACCCTCATCCAAATTTCAGTAAACTAATAGGCAGATCCTAAACCAAACCGAGAATTCTCCTATAAAACTTTCTATTTTGTAATTTTATTAAGGAGTCATTTTCAGCTCAAAATAAGACTAAGAATATTTTATTGGAGTGGTCAGAAATTTTTTTCGATCTTGGGGAGAAGACCCTCACCCTTTTTAATTTTGTCGGAGAAAGAATATCCTAGTTTAGAAACCTTTTTTGATTGAACATCGCAACTGAAAATGACGAACGAATAAGAGATTGGTCAGATATCTTTATTCCGTCATGTTGTAATTTTTCAATAGCAGAAATAATATCATTAATATTTTCGTAGTTCATTATATAATAAATATTTGTTTAAATGAAAATAATAATCATAAATCAGATTGTAATAATAATATAAAATGTTTCTGAATCATAATAATAATGTTTCTAAATCAGATTATAATGATAATAAAAATAAAAATAATAGTTCCCAGAGAGGACTGTTTTTTGAAGACGGCACAAACACATTGTATGATTATGATTATGACGGCACAACACAACACATAAACTTATCTCTAAGACGGCACAACACATAAAATTATCCTAAACTTATCCTAATGGACGGCATAAATGGGGGCCTTATCTACGTCCAACAGAATTTGTACACTCTCCCCCATAATCAACCCCGGGGAGTGCAAAAGTACACCCACCACGTGGTGACATGGTGGGAGAGTGTATTTTATCTGTTGTGGATGTCGAGGATTTCTTCGGACCCCCAATTATCTTAGAAATGGCATCAAAATCGCCTCCATTGACATATGTCGATCATGGGAATCGAACCACGGACCTTGAGTACGAGAATCTAACACTTTAGCACTGAGCTATGAAATCCGGTTACATATATATATTTGAGAAATTACTATATACTTACCAGTTACCTGATTGTGAATAGCATTTCATTTTCTGATTTTGAATAGCATTTTATTTTCTGATTTTGAAAAACATTATTATAAATTGAATCTCGAAATCTAAAATATATTACCGTCTCTTTGTACAGAAAAACGAAAGCTTTAATACAGCGGCTGTGTACATTATAGGCGGAAGACTCGGCAGTCTGAAAAAATCAATAGTGGGTTTTTACCAAGCTCTATATACATAATGTAAAGATTCAGGAAATTCCGTTTCAATACGGCTTTAGATTCTTTCATTGAAACAGACAGACAGACAAAACGAAATCTTACACAGTCGAAAATCATTCTAGTACTAAACATACAGCTCTACCTCACAGACAAATGTCAGATAACTCAATTACGATTTTTAAACAAGCTGGAACGGTATTATCTCCCTTCTATAATGACCAAGTGCTAGAGTATTAATTCCGTCTTTACAATATCTTTTATCATCAAAATTGCTAAGTCCACGTTTTATTATTGTATCTGTCTCGTGCTTGTGAAGATTAGTTCTGAGTGAGAATTACGGCATACATTTTACTTCGAAGTCCAACAAACTCTCTCACCGGCACAAACATAAACTTATCTTTCATTTTGCAAATAACGTTTTTATTCGTATTATCATTAAATCCACTACTAGTCGGATAATCTGATAAATCAAATAAATTTTTATTGTTATAAATATTCTCATAAACATCTTCGCATTTTATATTATAAACTAGCGAGTCTGTATCAGTAATTAGCAACTCCGAATCTGGCCACTGCTTTTTATAAACATTATTGTGAAAGTCGTACATTAGCCACTTTATTATATCAAGTACAGCTGCACCAACATATATTGGTTTATTTAACTTTACATTTGTCTTTCGTCGTTGTATTGCAACAAGATTTTCATTAAATATTTTCATACTGACAAAACCGTCATCATTAACTAATTTATTTCTGCGATTTACATCATTAACAATTTCAATATTTGCTCATTTTCTAATGTTCTCCATTGTCTTTCCAAAAACTGAGTCATTCATTAACTTAAAAAAGTTTTTCTCAAAGTCAGTCTTAGCCACAGCACGACGTTTGATATTTAAGTCAATATAATTTGACATCCACCTAGACTGATTAGACTTTAGCACACGATGGACTTTTCTCAGAATTAGTCCAGCATCTACTGCTTGTTTTAAATTTTTGTAATGTATCACGTAATTTCTTTTATTTAGCAAATTTGGAACTAACTTGTTAACAATCGAATTTTTTGCTGTTGTCATGACTCTTTGCTCGGGTGATAGTAAACTGTAATCTATCATCATAGACGCTGCACAAAATGGGTAGTCGTTGTGTAGATCATGCAACGAACTAGGATAATCTAGATCAACTGCAACAAAATAACTGACATTTTCTGGTAAATCTTGTTCAGTTTCTTTAAGAAATTGATCTGGAGATATCCAATAAAATCCACTGCAGGGTATTGGCTTTGACATGGCCCAACCATACAAATTCACACAATCTAGATAAATTATATGATTAGATGGGAGATTTTTATCATAATTTTTTAGATATATATTATTAGCTACTGCATATTTTTTTGTTATAACACTAATTCCGCCTCTGATACCTTTTTTAATAAAATTAAACATATCGACGTCTGTCAAGAGATCTAATTCTATCTTAGTTGTTTTTAGTAGAGCGTCCCACGACAACCCGGGAGCAGAATAATACCAACAAGGATCTAGTCCGTAATTGCTGTATCTTACTCGACGAAAACTTTCAAAAACATCTGCTAGTAGTAATACATCTGTTTTCAAATATAAATCATGATAATCACCAAATGTTTTGCAACTAAATTTATTCTAAATATCTTGTGCATATTTTTATTCATCGTCTGACACGCCTTCGCCTTTTAGCTGAGAGTAAAATTTGTCTTTGCTAGGCAGAGAAGTTTCATCAAATCTGTTCCAGTCGTCGAGATACCCATACGGAATGATACCTTTTTTTGTCAGATCTATATAGTTTTCACCAAAGGAACTTCGCAGATTATTAAAAGTGCTACAACCTTGTACGAGCTCATCCAATGATGCTGCGATAAATTGCAGGCTGTCAATAAAACGTAATTTGCCAAGAGTAACTGACATATACTTTTCAAAATTATTTGGTATACATTTTATCTCATTAGTTTAGATTTAATTTCCTCGTTGCCAAAAGCTTCTACAATAATATGACTATCATAGCCGCGAAAGTTATTTAAAACGACAGGAATAAAGTTTGGTGCATGAAATTTTAAATTACAATTATTATGAGCTGCCCCTCTGTATTGCCCAGCTAAATGACAATGATCACGAACTTTATCACGGACTCCGTTTGAGTCTACCAATAACTTTTCGCAAATATGACAATCAACTGCTTCATCAAATTCAAGTTGTTGCATAGATGTTATTTTCATTGGAGCTGTCTTAAATAATTTGTTAGAAATTTTATTAACATCATCTATAAGATTTTTTAGTAACCATACCGCAGGACTTTCAGATTTATTATCTTTACATCTATATAACTTAACCGGACATGAAAACTTATCGTCGACGCAACAAACTACTTTATAAGCTACTCCGCAAGGAACATGTTGCTGTATTTTTCTTGTACTTGATTTATTAGGATCATTTTCTGATCCAGCTACTGGAACGAGTAAACACTCGAAATCCGCATAAATAACGAAATGTATATTTAGCTTGTGATTGTAATTTTTAAATTTTTAGACTTTTTCTTTTTCGATTGGCATAGTTATTCTTTGAACGTTGACACAGTATTTAAGATGTTCCTGTAGTTTCTCATTCTTAGAAAAACCCTGCAAACATTTGTAACAGAAATATTTCTTCTTTTTATTTTTATTATACTGTCCGCCAACTAAGCCGTTAAAGGTTTTTATCCAACAATAATGTCCTTTATAAAATAATAAATTTATTGTCTTTTGTGTAGCAGTCTCTGAAATATACCTTGGGTAAACATTTTCTCGCCCATCTAGTCCGAAAACATTTACTGAAATATTGTTTTGTTTTTCAAACTTTGGTATCTGATTTTCTGCCACTGGAAAAGTTATTCCGTTAAAATCTAGTTCGTCTTTGTATGGCAAATACTTTTCAATTCGGTCACTGTGGTCACTCTGAGGATGTCTCTCCGACAAAATTGCCCAACGAAAACATTGATCGTTGTTGTTTTTGACATTTAGACAACATTTTTTGTTTTTAATTTTTTTTTTTGGAAGAACAACATAAGAACTACCTCGCAGTACGTTATATTTTGCTGTGTGAATTAAAACTTCCTTTATCATTTCAAATTTCCACCCAGACCCAGATAAAGTAAATTCCTCCAATTTTTTTATTTATTTCTTGGTGTATTTCAGCGCAACTGTGGCAATATTTGTTCCAGTTAATATTTTTCGTGATTTAGCTGTTAGATATGGTTCTGAAATTTCTCTGTCGAAACTTGTATTTTCAAAGATTATATCAAGTATATCTTTTTCGATTACATGTAATTTTGATAAAATCATATGATACTGAACTATTAGTTTGATACTTTTGTGAGCTGTCAGTTCCTTAGATACAACTGGTTGAAAAAGATGATATAAATTTGTGGAGTTAAAATTTGCTAAAACATTTTGATCATCAAATTTGTAGCTGTTGTCGTATCAGGAAAATGCTGTAGCAATTTTTTCTGTTTTGGTAATGCTCTTTTTGGCAATATCACGCAATTTTAACGTTATGTATAGTATTTTTATATTTAATTCAAAATTACGTAAAAATCAATTAGAGATATAAAATCCTTATAATATAATGACAGAAACTCTGAGATATATGAGACTGACAGCGGAGGAGCAAGAAGCATATCATTTTCACCCGAAGTATAACTTATATGCAGGACATGTATTAGGTTCGGTTATTAACATAAAATCTAAAAAATCTATTGGTAGACCAACACCAGCAGGAATGATAATTTCAATAAAAGGAGATAATACAGATATAACCAAAATGTTTAGAAAAGTTTTTGTTTATACTTTGTTCTGCGATGATATCCCAGCTGGACAACAAGTTTATAGAGTAAATAACTCAATAAACGATGACAATATTGAAAATTTAGCATAACAAAACGAATTTCAACCGCATCCAGTATTTCATCTATATGAAGCTAATGATCGGGGTATTATTCGAAGAAGAAAAACGAAAAAAGTTGTTGGAAATTTGAATAGAGATGGACATTTACATGTGATGGTACGTGGAACTAAAACTGATAAAGTTTGTTATTACAGTCACAGATTTGTGTTTGAAATTTTTAATGGCGCTATTTTAAATAATTTAGTTATTGATCATCTTAACAAAATTAAAACAGACAATCGCATTGAAAATTTAGATTTGGTAACACAAAAAGAAAACACCAGAAGGGGAGCCGGTTATGATGGTTCCAATTTAAAAAATCCTTAAAGATCAATTATATCAGTAAATCTGGAGACTGAAGAAGAAATGAAATTTAAATCAATTTATTCTGCTGCACAGCATCTTAAAATTCATCCACAGCGAGTAAAAGCTGTGGCTGATGGCGTACATAAATCAACAACGTCAACATCCACTTTTGACAGATTTAGTTTCAGATATGACGATCAATGATGTTTCTTAGCTCGGTTTTAGTTAAGCAATTATGTGCAAATATCAAAATATCATCTTTATAAAATTTTAATGTTATATACGAACTTTCATTAAGTTTATTTTTTTCTGCCGTTGTTAGGAGAATTTTATCAGAATCGCCTTGCATTACAATAACGTCAACAGAATAAGCACTGTAGCCAGACAAACATTTTCTAACTTCCTCAGCTAATTCCTTGTAATTTAATATATTAACTTTTTGATGATATTTTACATCTGGAGATTTTGTTTCGCTGACCATTATTATTATAAATTAGACAAAAGTATATTATAATATGAACTTGATGAAAAGACTTGCTGATATATATATTCGGAAGATTATATCACCACAAAATTACCAGTAACAAAACAAGTAATTTTACCAATCACTAACGACAAAGTCGCAGACAAATTTTCCAGCTATAGCGAAGATGATATTTTGTACAACAACAATGACGATATAATGCTAAGTATCACATTGCTAAAAAAAATAATAAAATTTAATTTTACTATTGCCGAACAACAAATATTTTGGCAGCTTATCAAACCTTTTCTTGGTGTAAAAATAACTAGCCATCGAAGAAATATAAAATATGATTTTATTTTTGCTAAAATATTCAATTTGTTGCCATTCGATAATACAAGAAAATTATATTTAATTTCGTTATGTAAAACTATCAAATGTAAATCTGTACTTGTAAAGTACGAACAAATTTATAATAACATTATTACACAAAATTGGGAAAATTCTAAGTTTGTATCGACTTAGTTGGTACCCAGCTATTAAATTTATCGCTATATCCTCTCCATTTAACTAAACTTTTGTTGCCGCGTTTTCGGATAACTTTTGCAATAACAAACACGTCTTGGGAAGTTTTCTGAAGTTCCTGCTCGTAAAAACTACCAGTTATAGGTTCACCTAATAAATCCTTCAGTATGTTACAGGTATTGTTAAAAGTACTTTATCAACAACAAATACTTCTTCGCTCCAGTTGGAGTAAATCCTTTTTCAAATGTTGTTTTCGTCAGAGAAATTCTAACTTTATCACCAACTTTAAATTTATGTCTGCGGTACATGTTTTCGTTCACCAATATCGGATTTTTAATTGCATCGTCTGGTGACATTTTAGTGGTTCGATGTTTCGTGTTATTATCTGTAAATTGTCAGTATATTTATTTATAATTTTTAGCTATCAGATGCTTATGAATTGTTTCGTTCAGCGTGCGATTAAATCGCTCAGCGGCAACGCTTTTACCTTCATTTCCTGTAGCATATTTCTTGATATTATTTTGGAGCAAAAACTGCTCAAATATTTTAATAAAAAATTCTGCTCCGTGATCGGTCCAGATTCTCTTTGGTTTTCTTTCTGTAGTTGTTATTATTTGTTTTAGCGAGTCAGTTATTGACGTTCCTGTCTTGTCTGAAACTGGTACACTAAAAGCATCTTTACTAAAAACATCTATGACATTAAACAAGTGTTTCTTATTATCGTTAAATTCGGCTAGATTTGACACATCTACTAAATCTATTGCCCAGATGTCGTCAACGGCATTTGCAACAACTTTACGTCGTGGAAACTTTTTTTTTAGGTTTGTGTAATTCAGCTGCCAGATCATCATACAATTCCTTTCCGAGTCCAAGTTTATATTTTGCTCCAATAAAACCCTGTACTAACTTTCGGTCAATCCTTTCTCTAATTCCTTTCGGTTTCATATCATGAAGTTGTCTAACATTACTTTATCACAGTCTGATTTTGAGTTCTCTACACGAACGTTATCAGGATGTTCTATATCACGGTAGCAGATATCATGACGCATTGCTATCTCATCAACTTGATTGTAAGGCTCTTGTCCTGGCAGCGGATTATCATTTCCATCTAGTTGTTTATCAAGAAGATTATAAGGTCCAGTGTATTTATGGCCTGGTAATGTAAAACCGCCTTTTGGTTTCGGCAATTTACCAATTACTTTATGTATATCTATACCTGTTCCTATTATTTCCCGGCGATTACAACGTTGACAGTATGTGACAATTTTATTTTGCTCCAGACAGAGATCTCTATCACAATCGCACTTGCATATCATTAATAATTAGTCGTCTACTAAAATAACGTCCCTGACATTGTCAGGGCAACCAGCTCCCAACGATTTTATCGCTGGAGACATTTTCTTTAAAAACATCCTGTTGTTCTTTGTTTTTTCTGTTGTTTCATTGATATTTTCTGTTTTAGTTTTACATTTGAGACAATATGTTGACATTATATATTTGTAATTTAGACAAAATCTTGTGCAATCTCATCATTAGCGTGAGAAGGATGCTTGTCAAACTGTAAAATAAATTTTAAAAAATTAAATTTGGGCTGGGACATCTGTTTTATAACATTATACAGTAATACCTACAAGCTGAAGTTCCAACAGGTTGAATTTGATTAGACGAATAATTTATTATTTTATACTTCGACATGTATTTTTTTTATTGCGTCACTTGGTGGAAGTCCAAACGAGTCAAAATAATTGTTATTATAAACTGCTACCCAATGTGTACCAGATCCGTCGTTGAGATCTTGTATATTTATCACGCAGGAACCCGACGATGTTGTCGCTCGCGATGGAATCAAGTCAAGTTCATCTTTGGAATAAACTCCACGGAATCCGGGAACCGATCCTAATTTATCAAGTATATCAAAGTTACTTAGAGGGGGGGGGGCGTGTCCCCGGTAATGTTAGTCCTCGGCCGATTCCAAATAGACCTGGCAGTAGACTTCCCGCTAGTCCCGCTATCAACGGTCCTATAAATCCGCCTTTGGTTGCTCTTCGACGTCGAGGTGTCTTTTTTCGTTGTCTTTCTTTTTTGATGTTTTTCGTTGTGACATTATATTTATCAGTCACATAAAATTAAACTGAAAGTTTCTTTATACCACTGCCCTCAACTGCTTTTTTCATTGCGCCAGATATTGCTCCAGACGCTGCTGTTAGTCCTAATGTACCTAACACCGGCAAAATTTTAGGCAAAAACGTTCTGACTATTACTGATAATGCCGGACCAAGGAAACCACCTTGTTTTGCCATCACTGTTATTTGTGCAGCACTTAAATTTCACTTGTTTTTTGGTTAACATTAATTTTGTTAAAATACCCTTGGAAATGTCAGGGTTGATTTTTAATGATACCTGTCTCTGCTTTCCAATAGCAGCTGCTAATTTTTTAACTTCACCATCAGTCAAATACGTTTCTTTTACAATATATTTTGTCATCTTATATTAAAGTTACAGATTAAACTTGTAACATTACTTGCAATTTTTAAACTTGTACTGTCATTTTACCTCCAACATCAATCGTAATAAATCTGTCGCTGATCGCTAACGCCTACACATACAACTGCGCTACTGGAACTGCTCCGAGTGTCCAAGTAATTTCAATATCAGCTGTTGAGTCGACAGCTCGCTCGCTATGTTTACTAACATCAAAATAAATATTGGGTAAAGTGTACGAAATTCTTCTACTGATATCTGAGATCCGTCTTCAACGTCCTGATATTTTTGCACTGCGTCGAGCAGATACATATACGGTCGAGTAATACTTTTATTAGCATCATCTGCAAAATTGCATTCTATCGCTCGTTCTGGATATTGCTTTGAATTTAGTCTGGCATATATTCGTCTAACATCAGCGTTATCAAATATCGCATTATTTTGTTGTTAGTTACCACGTCGGCTTGCCGTAGAAATACAACAAATAATTGCCTCGGTAGTTGTTCGCTTGATGTTGTTGTAACTCGCCTTGTGTAGTCGGTAGTATTTGGAACTGCTGTTTGATATATTTTATGTTGCTGAAAATAAATTCTGTTTGTATGTTTTTGCATCATATCATTTAAAATTATGTCATTTTAGTGATTGACGGTGTTATTCGTGGCATCCATAGCGCAAGTTTATTTATGACAAACTGTACATCGACTCCGCCTGACCTAAACAGGCAGTCGTTTTGTTCTGCTCGATCTAAAATAAGTGTATGTTTAGCTCCACGAAATACTTTGTTGTAGTCGCGACAAAAGCCAAATATTGTACTTAATGGCAGCATCATTGTAATTTGACGTGATCCTGCTGCAAGTGCCTTTCTTCTGGTATAACCTTCATTGTAACGTATATTTTTTCTGACGATAGGAAATGAGTTATTAATCAAATTCAACATATCAGTGCCGGTTGCAGCAGCACCTGGTGGTGTTATACCAAGATTATTACAAGCAGCAGTAAGCGCGACTCTTGTAGCTGTATCACCAGCGGCTGCACCTGGTTCGACTATACCTAGCGCAGCAGCATTAACAATAAGAAAATCTCTTACAGTTGCAAGATCTGCAGCGGCATTAGTTCCAGCCACTAAAATAGGTGGACCCCCAGCTGAAAGTTCAGACGATGCCATAAAACCAGACCCACCACTTCCGGTATCTTTAAACCACATCATGTTAGTTGCAGTCGATCTGGAATAATCATCAGAAAACGAAATAATATTTAAGATTGTACGTGCAACTTGCAGGTGACTTGAAATATCTTCTACTATTTGATTGGCTAGTTGATATCGAGCACTTTTGAATAAACACCAACCATCATTTATAAGAGCTACTTCTGTTCCAGCTGCAATTGCGACAGGTGGATTGGCCACTGTCATAATCTGACCGCGAACTTCCAATATTGCTTTGTGTGGCAGTAGAAATACATCTTCGTCTCGGGTATTATATGTTCTAATACCAGCTTTATTTGGTTCAATTGAAGTTTCATCGAGATACTCAACATACTTAAATTCTCTTACAGTGTCATCGATGTCCTAAGTTTCTACTAAATCGAGATAATTTTTAACAGACATTTTTTATTTATTAGATTATATAAAATTTTATTGCGGCGCTGTTACTTTAGATATTAATTTTTGTATAATCTGCTCGCCCTTTGGTGATAAAAGTTTTTTTGTTGTTGTTATCAGAGCACGTTGAGTTTCTTTTGTTGGAGCGATTTCTGATATAACTTGTTTTATCTCAGATGTAGACTGTGGTATCTCGCCTTTAATGTTATCAGCTATTTTTTGTCCCACCACAGTTCCAGCGGCAGATGCGACTCCAGTTGCAAAAGCTTTTGATGCGTCAAGTGTAACTGGTGGAACTTTACGCGTTATTCCCGGAGCATTTTCAATAATTTTAGTAAATATTTTTCCAAAAATCCACCAATAATTTTTCTTCTATAAATTTTTTTTTTGTTTCATTATATCTGAGGTTGTATAAAACCGAAGTCGATTGTGCGCGCCTAGGCAATGAGTAAGTGTAAATAGTAAGTAACAACCTCGTTGTTCAAATCCAGCTGTCGTCCAGATTGATCTGTCAACTGCATATTTATTGCTGTTATTTGATTTTCAACATTTAGCGGATAAAAATAACTTGCCGTGGACTAATTTGCGTGAGCGATCCCGGTGGAACATCTGACGAAAAACTATATATTGTTTGTCCTTTATTACCCTGGGCTGAGTAAGATCCAGCAGCACTAGAGCAATTTATTAATATTGTGTTTACGTCAGTTATATTTACCGGAAGTTCACCGTCATATGTTATAGTTTGTTCTGTGGTTGATCCGTATTGCTTGTGAGTAAATCAAATCGGCGACGCTATGCTTGTTGCTGATGAAAAATCTATTACCAAATTATTTTTTAATGTTATTCTAGCGCGTAATGTGTTATAATTCGATACCAGTTCAAAATTGTCTGAAACTCCTCCATTTTTCGTTATTAATTCGCTTATCGCCTTATTTAAATCAGTTACGTTGTAGGCTGTCTGCGGAATTTTAAATGTTTTCCACGTAGGTCTTGGAGCTGGAGTTAAAGTAAAATCAAATTCATCGTTTATTCCAGTTTTTACGTTAGCCATGGAATGCCAACATGTGCATGAAATTAGTCCAATTTCATACTGTTTTTCAGTATCAAGTTGTATTGGCGGAATATAATTTACTG
>JAECUM010011104.1:0-10722 GCA_016617855.1 Megalonaias nervosa | reverse complement strand
ATATATATATATGTGTGTGTGTGAGTGTGTGTGTGTAGGATATAATATACTATATTAATTTCCAGTAACAATAATAAATATTAATAAACTTAACATTAAAATAATATGGGATGAATGGTTAATTTTCATGACAGGTTTTGCATTGGAGGTTTAGATTGTAGGAATTGATGTTTTGAGATCAAGTAAAATATTTTTCTTATGAAATTGAATTGCCTGTACATGGTTTAATGTGATGGAAATTACTTTCTATTCTATGTTGAATCAAAATATCTTACACTTGTGACTGAAAACCCACCTGTTTACATCTATTGAATTTTCCCTCTCACTTAATACTAATTTGAAATCCCCCATATGCTGTATGCTTTCTGTGTACTACAGAAAATTCCCCATCTAAGGAAAGACCTAGTATACTTACATCCAGGAAGTTTAATTTCATATCAGTTATACATAATCAGTAGCACTTCAGCAGTTCTTTCTTCAGTGTGTTGTTTGCCCAGTAATGTGATATTTCTGTTTGATAGACAGGTATGGGATTCTATCAGTTCAAAGAGGAGTAGATACCCAGGTGAGCAGTTAGTATAAATTTAGAATGGAAATAAAATATCTAGATTCTGGTCAGCACTAGCTGGTAGGGTGCTTTGTTAAGTATTTCACCTTTTACAATGACAGAGATAAATTCTCTACAGGCTTAGTATAATGACAGATTTTAAGAACTTTGTACAATAACTAGCTCAGATATTAAACCATAACTCTGACCACCTGTACATAAGGGTTGCCTCTAAGTGAAGGACACGTGTTAACATGGTCAAGTCATTTTAACCAGTGTAGAAGTGTGTGTTAAGAGTTTCAATGTCAAATAATGCACTTGTACATGGCAAGTATAGCACTCCATTACTGTATGGCCCTTCACGGTTGCTGTTGTGAGGCAGCTGGTATTGTCATGGATCCTGTTTTACTATGTACATGTAGAATTATGTGTATAATGTACTTCATTATAAGGTGTTCTTAATATATGGTGGTATACTGTATGGTTCTTATATGCAGCATTAAAATGAGGGAATACTGAATGGTTTATTGACATTGATTATCATATACACTCCAATTCTCATATATTGATGTTAATAGCCTTTAATTTTATTCTTCTCACAAAACAATGGGTCTATGTAAAGGGTTAACATTACATTTTATCATAAAATAGAATCAGTGAACTGTTTCATAAAGCCATTCTGTTTTATAGACAAGTAATATGCATTTTACTGCTATCACATCATCATTTATTACTAAGGGCCTAGAGCCATATAAGTTACAACAAGTCAAATTGCAAGAACCTTTTAAGTGATTTCTCATGCAAAATGTTTACATATGTTTCTATCTATAATGTTGCAAGCATCAATCATATTTAAAATGTTTGATAAATACTACTTTAAAGTTTTTGTTATTCATGTAAGATAATTCATTGTCAGAATTTGTATGGAGAGAAAAGAATTTGTGGTTTGCAGGCAGGGTTTACTGCCATTTATCAGCACTTGATAAGCTATACATGACAACAATTACTGTATATACTTGGTTATAAGTGGAGTCCAAGTGCAAACTGCACAGACCCAGATCTGCCATTGCATAATGTGATCTGGGTCTGTGCAGTTTGATAGAATCAGTGGAACAAACAACATAGACCCTGATCTGCAGGTGCATTATGCTATGATAGATCAGGATCTTTGTTGTCTGCAGTTTGACTGGACTTAAAAGCAAGTATATATGATATATTTGGTGGAGGAAGAACCACCAACCTACAGGAAGCTATTTTGCCATGCACTGATCTGGCAGCTGATTTGTGTAACTATCAAATTTTGACCACAATGGTTAAATATTTTACTCTGTGGAATATGAATTGTTGTTTCTCTCATTTAAAGCACAGTTCATGGAAGTCACTATTAAATTTAGTTTGGTTTTTCTTTTCTTCCTCCAGTGTCATTTCAAGATGTTTACCTGTCAACTTGAGATGATTAAACTGTCTGTAAGTTTAGCAATGGTGTAGTTATATTAAATTTTAGCTGTAACAAAGCAGTACATACATGTATTTTGAAATATAAATATTGTTATAATGATGCATCATGTTATATTGTGACCCCCAAATCACAATACACAAGGTCCAGCATGATCAGGAGTTCCATTAATTTTTTATTTTGAAGCATCATACTTCAAATCTGGAAGTCCCACTATTGCCTTCATCCAAAAACTTACATAAATTGTTGAAAATTTTGTTTGTCTTGATATTCTTTATAACTTATTCATAATCATGCATCCAAAAATACTATGTGGGATCCAGAGATAATGCTTTCTTCTGTTTGGTATATATTGTGCCCCAGGTGGCCAAGTGGTCTAAAACACTTATCTTTACCGTCCACTGCTATCTCTTCTCTGTCCATGTGGATTCGAGTTTTGGGCTTGGCCAGTGTGGGTATTTGAGAAGGCTGCCAGTAACTTCCCATTGGTCAGTGGTTCTTACCAGAGTTTTCCCAGCTTCTTCCTCTTTCAGTTATTATATTGGCTGCTGTGTATAACCTATCTTGGCATTAAACCCCAAATTACAACAACTGTTTGGTATATAGGTGTGAATTTATGTTTATAATTTCATGTATATGCATTGCATTTCTAGATAGAAATCTAGGTGGCGTTCAGCTGTGTTAAATTCCACTTGCTGTATGAGTTCTTGTGTATCATGAGTCCTTGCCTTTGGCCTTGTTCCATCCTGTTTTGGTGTAAGCATATAGACATGTCGTTTAGGGTGCTGATGCCTGAGATTGAGGCGATGGGTGCCATTACTCATATCATGGGTTTGGTTCCTGCAGTCATGTGCACATGTAGGGTAAAACACAAGAAACCAGAAATATACATTTTTTCATTTGGTTGGAAGATAAGTATTATCATTTATTGGAGCTTGCTTTGGGAACAGCACTTGGCGTTGATCTAGCTGTGCATAAAATTATTTTCACACAGTGTGTGTATCTTGTGATGTGTATCATGTCAGAACCTCTCTGTTTTGATATGTATCATATCAGGACCTCAGTATTATATGTATTGTATCTGAAGTATGTATTGTGATATGTATTGTATCAAGACCTCAGTTTTGAAATGTGTATCATATCAGGACCTCAGTATTGTGATGTATATCATATCAGGACCTCTATTGTGATATGTATCAATCAGGAACTCAGTATTGTGATATGTATTGTATCTGACCCATGTATTTTAATATGTATTCTATCAAGACCTCAGTTTTGAAATGTGTATCATATGAGGACCTCAGTATTGTGATGTGTATCATATCAGGACCTCTATTGTGATATGTATCAATCAGGAACTCAGTATTGTGATATGTTATCATATCAGGAACTCAGTATTGTGATATGTATCATATCTGGACTCAGTATTATATGTATTGTGATATGTATTGTGTCTGTAACAGAATTGAAACCGAGTGGGTTTTTGGACTAAATGAACAACACAAACACAGTGTGATGGACGATGGAAATTTATAGAGTGGATTACTAAGAATGTATATATATATATATATGTATATATTACAAATGCAATGATTCTCTCCCGCTCCTGTCATACGATTAATCCAATCACTCTACACACATTCCCAAATTGAAAAATAAAAATATGATCCATATAATCTTATGTGTGAAAAGTGAGGTTCAAATAACCTCAGGGACTGCAAATACTTTTCCACTAATATTATGCAACACAAGCGAGATCCACATAATCTCACGTATGTAATACCATTAAGATTCAAATAAACTCAAAGAATTCAAATATGCTTCAAAAAATATACACTGTAGACGAGATTTACATAATCTCCTATATTATGCTGTGTAAGCGAGATTCACATAATCTCCTACATTAATCCATGTAAGTGAGATTCACATAATCTCCTATATTAAGCTATGTAAGCAAGATTCAAATAAACAATGAAAGCTATGAAAGTGAGATTCACATAATCTCATGCAATGTAAACAATGAAAGCGAGATTCACATAATCTCATGTAATATAAACAATGAAATTGTACTCAATTGAAACCACAATCAATTGAAACAAATATATGACTCGTAACACTTGAACAGTCGTATGATTCATAAACTGATAAACCACACAGTTTCATCGAATCCTTGGTCTGGCCCAGACTTTTATCGGCCGCTCACACCCTTCATGGATCCACAACATGTACAGATATACGTATACACATATGTACAAACAGCACCCAGCACCCTGGCATTGGCTACGCCTACATTCGTGGTTACACCACATGTATAGGTTTACGTATACACACACGTACAGACAGCACACAGCACTAAACAGCTACAGTCAGCTCAGCCCTACACAGCTACCGTTAGCCCTTCACAGCCCTATGGACAGGTATACACATATGTACAGACAGCACGCCACTCTGTGGACAGCTACGCCCAACCCTAAACAGCTACAATAAAACCAAACTGGTCATAATAATGGGTTCTGAATTAATTTTTAGATATATGCTAATAAATTAAACTGTAATAGCAACTTGTAATCCAAAGTTCACAAAGTTTCCAATCTGAAGTAGTAAAGGCTTCATTACCCGATATGACATTAAAACGAGAATAGGCTTCATATATCAAATAAAATATAAATTTAACACTTACCCCTATGGCCGGAGAACATAATGGAGAACGTTCACTCCTTGACAAAGTCCAAATGATCGGTGTCTCAGTTTGAAATGGTATCAACCTTAAATCCATAGGAGAGTGAATAATAATCAGGGTAAAATACTCATGTATACCATGCCTTTTGTGACTATCGTCGCATGTAGTTTTCGACGAGATACATGCTAGTACAGTCGCTCACCTGGAGAAACAATGATTCACCCCAGGTAACATTGTACGCATGCACAACGAATAAAGGTCAAAAATAGATCTAAGGCAAAACCAAGTTATTTCTTGCCTTATTCTGTGACAATACCTACCCCCTAAGAGAAAAAAAAATGTTCACATTTTTTTTTTTTTTTTTAGCCTTCACAGAATAACACAAAAAAATAACTACTAATGTTATCTTACAATATTTACACTAGTTATATAGTAATCTGGATTTTCTATACTGGGTAAACATTTATCCAAATTTCCAATCATGCCCTACTCAAGTAGTCTGCACCTATATTTTTAACTCCTCTTATTGCCTCTACATGGAAGTGATAAGGTTGTAGTGTCAGCGCCCAACGCATCAATCTAGCGTTGGCAACCTTGGCCTTGTTCAAGTACAATAGGGGTTGGTGATCAGTCTTGAGAACGAAATCTCTCCCAAAAAGATACGCATGATTCTTCCCAATTCCCCACACTACGGCCAAACACTCTTTCTCAGTGACGGAATAGTTTTTCTCCCTGGGTAGCAATTTCCTACTTGAATAAGCTACGGGTAACTTATTGTTATCTTGCTGTTGTAGTAAAACTGCTCCCAACCCAGTTTCAGAGGTATCTGTTCTTAAAATAAAGGGTTTGCTAACATCTGGTAATTTTAATATAGGTGCACTGATTAACTTCTCTTTCAGCGCACAAAAAGCTCTAGCTTGTGGCGGTCCCCACTCTACTCTGTTTGGTTGCCCCTTCTTTGTCAGATCAGACAGTGGGCTAGCAATGGCTGCAAAGTTTGGTATAAACTTTCTATAAAATCCCACTAGACCTAAAAACGAATGAACTTGTGTCTTGTTGTCTGGTTTTGGTGCGTTTTTAATCGCTTCTACTTGCTTGGGGTGAGGTTTCAAGTGTCCCAAACCACTGACCATATGACCTAAACAATCTAAATCTGTATAACCAATACTGCATTTAGTGGGTCTCACTGTGAGGTTTGCTCTGTGGAGCCTATCGAAGAGTTCCATCAGGACAGACACGTGCTCACTCCAAGTATTCGTGTACACGAATATATCATCCACGAAGCTATCAACACTTGCTAAACCTTTTAGCAACTTGCGCATTAAGTGACAACATGTGGCACTGGCACCTACTAACCCGAATGGCATTACCTTGAACTGATATAGTCCTTTCTTGGTCGCAAATGCTGTCAATGCACGGGACTCTTGAACAATGGGAACCTACCAATATCCCTTGGACAGATCCAATTTGGAAATCCATCGGTTACCTGACAATTTTGCAAAGAGACCCTCCATATCTGGCATTGGTTCTGCATCGAACACCGTGATTTTATTTAACTGTCGGAAGTCGATACAGAAGCGGTTTGTCCCATCTTTTTTTCTGACTAGCACTACGGGAGAAGAATATGGCGAGTTGGAGGGTTCAATCACCCCCAGACCTAACATTTTACTCACCTCCTCGTCCACAGCTTCTTGTGCATTATATGGTACTGGATAACCTTTGATTCTAATGGGGTCCATCGTATTCAGTTGAATTCTGAGGTCTACCAAGGTTGTATAACCTGGTTTGTTGGTGAATATGTCCGAGTATTTATCCAAGACCGCGTTAATTTGTTGACGCTGGTCTTTGGTCAACTCCTCACTCACATTGACTTGATCTACTCCTTCCTTCGCAACACCCAAGGGACACTCAAGGGAAACCTCGATTTCTGTGTCTACTACGTCGTCGATGACCGCCGTACAAACGACATTTAAGACTCCTTTTTCTACATTGTCGCTCTGTCTCTTGATGTACAACTTAAGCATGTTAGCATGGAATGTCAATTTTATAGTCCATGTCACCCTTGATCTCTTTAACTTCGTAAGGACCTTTCCACTGAACTAGTAATTTGTTTGTACTAGTAGGAAGAAGCAGCAGAACCTGATCACCTACCACAAATTTCCTATTTCGCGCTCTACGGTTATAATACTTGGTATATCTTCGTCCCGATTTCATTAGTTCATCACGTGCCATCTGACATGTACTCTTGAGTTTTTCTCGCAGATCTAGCACGTACTGGTAGGTAGTATTTATTTCCTCGTTCGCGACTACACCCGTCCAAAGTTCGCGTAGTATCCGCATCGGACCTCGAACTGTTCATCCATACAGCAATTCGAAGGGTGAAAACCCTAAACTTTCCTGCGGTACTTCACGGTACGCGAACAGAACCGCGTTCAAATAGCGGTCCCGGTCTTGCAGACGTTCCGCGCACATTTTTCGCAGCGTATGTTTCAGGATACCATTAAACTTTTCTACCAGTCCATTGCACATCGAATGGTATGGAGTAGTGTTCAGCTGTTTGATGGACAACAGCCTACTTATTTCACCCATGAGGTCAGAGGTAAATTGGGCACCACAATCCGTAAGGATTTCTTCTGGCACCCCAACCCTACTGAAGATGTCAATCACTGCTTCAGCCACCCGTTCCGTTTCAATAGTTGGTAACGGCACGGCTTCAGGATATCTGGTTGCATAATCCATGAGAGTAAGAATATACCTGTTCTTCCTTTTGGTAACTGGTTGTATTGGTCCTACAATATCCACCGCCACTCTTTTAAACGGTGTATCTATTAATGGCATCTGTTCTAAGGGCACCCTTGTGATCCCCTCCTTACCTACGGTCTTCTGGCATACGTCACAAGACCTACAGAACCATATGACATCGCCATTAACACCAGGCCAGTAGAATTCAGCGACTACTCTGCTGGTGGTCTTCGCCTTACCCAGGTGTCCTGCCATACTAGACTCATGTGCCACCCTAAGTACATGAGATCTGTATCTCTGGGGTACGACCACTTGCCAATATTTCTTACCCTCCAGAGTGACAAACTCCCTATGAATTAGCTCGTTCTTCCGAACGAATCTCGATCTGCCCCCACCCTTGCAGTGTTTAATTGCACCGGACGCAATTTTCTCAACAATAGTTTTGATGGATTCGTCGCGTTCTTGCTCTTGCTGAACTCTTCATGCGAAATTCTGGAGATCGACTCGGGGACTTTTAATTTCTGAAACGCATTTTTCTCTCGTTGGGTTTGTGCTCGCGTTTCCACTGCCTGGGCCAAAGGTATCCTGAAATCTGCCAAGGTTGGAAGACAGGAACCTTCAACATTACCAATCGTCAGATCGTAAATATGGTTTTCCATACAAAGGGCATCAACAGTTCCTGTAGGAAAGGTGTTTCTACCATGATCCTTGCTATGGGGATGCAACCGATTGTCTGATCAAGTAGCATACATGGGGACTCCCACCTGAGCATTTGGTTATCCTGCACGAGACTACGTTTGATCACTACACCCATGCAACCAGTGTCACGTAATGCTACGACTTCTCGACTGTTGCGAAACCTCTCGCGGTTGGTAAATGCGCTTCGGGGAAAAGACACGTGCCAAGTGAAGGCATACTTGGTTCTACCTGCACAAGAGTAGCAGGTGTACCTTTACTCTGTATAGCCACGGCTGCCCTATTTGTAAGTCCCTTCCTTTTAGGACATTTTACTTGAATATGACCCCATTCCTTACACACGTAACATTGTACACCCTGACAACCTGTATCCCTAACTGACCTACTGGCCTCAGCTGATTTCATAAGCTCTGTAGGCATCGGCCTCGTAGGCTGGTTTCCAGACTTAAAATCTTTTGAAACTACGTTCTGGGTTCCCCCATGAGCCTCGGCAAAAAAATCAGCCTGCTTAGCCATATCCAGTACATCTGAGAAGACTTTCTCTTTCAGAAACTGACTTAGTTCCCGACCAACTGTGTTCAACAATTGATCTCTGAGCAAGAAATCAGTCAACCCTTCAAACGTTTTCACCACTTTGCTGCATTCAATCCACCGCTGAAAATAGTTCACTATTCTAACGATGAACTGACCAAAGGTTTCTCCCTTCTCAGGCTTGCTATACCTGAACTTTTTACGGAAACCCTGTTCAGTCAGCTTGTACCTTTTTAGAAGTGCTTCCTTCAGGACGTCATAATCGAAAACATCGTCTCTAGGGAGTCGCGAGTACACATCCAGTGCCCTACCTTTTAATAAAGCACTGAGATGCAGTGCCCAGTCATTTCGACTCCACTTCTGGTTCTCAGCGTACTGCTCAAACCGATGAAGATAACTATCCATGTTATCTTTTTCATTGTCAAAGGGGGGTAATTTAGGACCCTTTAATTTACTAGAGGCAGAAACGTGTTCTCCTTTTCCAGCTGTTGCTAACTCTACCTGACATTCATGATCTCGTTGCCTTATTCTTTCCTCTGCCTCTATGATTTCCAATCTTGCCCGCTTTTCTAATTCTACCCGCCTTTCCTCCGCTTCCCTTTCTAATTCCCTTTCTGATTCCCTTTTCTCCTTTTCAATTTGTTGTACCCTTTCTAAACTTTCCCTTTCTAATTCCCTTTTCTCCTTTTCCAGTTGGTGTTCCCTTTCTACTCTTTCCCTTTCTAATTCCCTTTCCTTTGCCCTTTCATCCCTCTCCCAGGCTTGTTCTTCCCTTTCTAATTCCCTCGCCTTTACCCTTTCATCCCTCTCCCGGGCTTGTTCTTCCTGAATAAATTTCCTTAAACTTTCCCCCTCATACCCGAGTTCTTTGCCTACAGCGACCAAGTCTGTAAGGGATGACGTGACTGATATAACAAATTTAATTTTACAGAACTGACTAACCTTATCTTCCTGAGGAAGGCAACCAAAACAAAATAAATATGTATTTATAATGGACCCACGGACCTAGAGAAGCCAATCAAATAAACACCAACTTGAAGATTATTTTGGCAAGGAAGTCACACTCTTAATATGTAAACAATAAGTGTAGACTTTCACAAACAAAAATGATGATGATTCACTTAATCCAAAAAAAAATATCCCACTTCTGACACCATTGTAACAGAATTGAAAGCGAGTGGGTTTTTGGACTAAATGAACAACACAAATACAATGTGATGGATGATGGAAATTTATAGAGTGGATTACCAAGAATATATATATATATATATATATATATATATATATATATATATATATATATATATATATATATGCATATATTACAAATGCAATGATTCTCTCCCGCTCCTATCATACAGTTGATCCAATCACTCTACACACATTCCCAAATTGAAAAATAAAAATATGATCCATATAATCTTACATGTGAAAAGTGAGGTTCAGATAACCTCAGGGACTGCAAATATGTTTCCACTAATATTAGCAACACACGCGAGATCCACATAATCTCACATATGTAATACCATTAAGATTCAAATAAACTCAAAGAATTCAAATATGCTTCAAAAAATATACACTGTAGACGAGATTCACATAATCTCCTATATTATGCTATGTAAGCGAGATTCACATAATCTCCTATATTAATCTATGTAAGTGAGATTCACATAATCTCCTATATTAAGCTATGTAAGCGAGATTCAAATAAACAGTGAAAGCTATGAAAGTGAGATTCACATAATCTCATGCAATGTAAACAATGAAAGCGATGAAAGCAAGATTCACATAATCTCATGTAATATAAACAATGAAATTGTACTCAATTGAAACCACAATCAATTGAAACAAACATATGACTCGCAACACTTGAGCAGTCGTATGATTCATAAACTGATAAACCACACAGTTTCATCGAATCATTGGGTTGGCCCAGACTTTTATCGGCCGCTCACACCCTTCATGGATCCACCACATGTACAGATATATGTATACACATACGTACAGACAGCACCCAGCACCCTGGCATTGGTTACGCCTACATTCGTGGTTCCACCACATGTATAGACT